>PVJX010000409.1:252191-267589 GCA_004027295.1 Dolichotis patagonum
GATTAAGAAGACTCTAGGTTTGGGATGAGAGATGGAGCCATCTAATGAGTGTGTGAAGGAAGGTGTGTGTGTGTGTGTGTGTGTGTGAATGTAGATACAATTGCTTTTTGTATTAATGGGGGACTTTTTCCAGAACCCTGTATGGATGCCGAAATTTGAAGATGCCCAAATTCCATATATAAAATGACATAATATTTGCATACAACCTATGTACATCCTCCTACAGATTTTAAATCATCTCTAGATTGCTTATGTATAATACAATGCAAATGCTATGCAAATTGTTCCAATACTGTATTGTTTAGATAATAATGAAAAGACTATTATGTTCAGCACAGCTGCAGTTGTCATCTTGGTATTTCCTATTTTCAGTTTGTCAAATACACAGATGTGGAACTCATAGATGCAGAAAGCTATCTATTTATCTATCCGTCTGTAATAAGAAATACATTTGTACATACAAAATTTATTTGTGCATATATTTAGACACAAAATTAGACTAACCTAATTTTATTCCATACTCTGTGAGAGAGTAGAAATCTAAGCTCATCAGTGTTGTTAGATGCACCTGTTGTATCTCAACACACCATGGCTGATGTAAAAGAGAAAAAGTAACCCTTTGTTTGGTTATTGTGTCATTGCCCTAATGGAGCAAGAGGTGTCTATACCTAACTTACTTCTTTATCTTGCCAAGCATCAGTGGTAAATGGTAACCTAAAAAATGTAATCTTTACTCTCAGTATAATAATTTAATTGAATAATGTTGGGCAAACAGAAGCCATAACATTGAGTTAGGCATCACTGCAGGAAGTGTTCAGGAGAAACTACAGACCCATCACTGATATTCCAGAGCTGAATGTTGTTGGTTCCTACTCATTTCACATCTTTCCACAAGCAGCTTTATTGCAAAGGGAGAATATCACCAAAGAGAAATGTAATAAATGAAAAAGTTCAAGCGAATGCAGCTCCTATTTGTATTATATCAGATGTATACAGCAATAATTTCTATCAAGTACCTTTGTGTATCAGTGGTTTGAAATCTAGAGCTTAGGGACAAGCTGTCAGTAAGAGTATGTTACCCCCTTTAGGGGAAATTATTCAATTTAGCAATAAATAGATGAGAACACTGGGCAAGTTGATGATAAATAAAATCCTGGGAAGCCAGGTAATTGAATAATCATGGCACTTATTCTTGTTCAGATGTTATAACATTCTTCTTAAAGACTTAAAATATTAAATTTCTTATTTTGCATATGTCATTATACTCAGAATATTCTGTTCAGATGGCAACAACAGGTTCTTTAGCAGATGTGTGGTAACTCATTTCCAAAATGTTTGGCATATCAACAAAGTCATCTTTAGCCACGATTCTAAACCCCCATGTCAAGCCTTATTTTCAAACTAGTTTTTTGGTGACTTTTAAAACAAGCAAATAAAATTACTTGGGTTTCTAAAAAAATAATGAAATAACAATGAAAATACATATCACTGTCTATCCCCAAAACTAAAATAAATTGAAAACAAAAGATTCTGCTGGATTGTTACTTTTTCTTGCAGCAATTTTGTGTCAAAAAATAGTTCGATTTGCATGACCTTTTAGATGTCTTAACTCCAGTGTCTTGTTTCTTGTTCTTGTGTCCTTTCCAACAATTTTACCCTATTTTCCTAAAGAACCAACCTCCAGAAAACTCTAAGCTTGACCCCTACCTCTTAATTTTATCCTTCATTATTCCCCAGAAAAAAATCTCTTTAAAGCCAGAATATTAACTGATTTCCCTGCGCTGCTGAGAGAGAGGTGTCACAAATGATTACATGTTTACTTTTGTAGTATCCCCCCCCCAAAAGCTATTTCCTCTCATCTGAGTTCAAAATGGGCCAACTAGCCTAGGTTTCCACTAACACATGTATCCCCTGTTGGCTCCTGTATTTCTACCATGAGGCATAATATCTGACACATACAACTTAAGTGAGATGAGGTTTATTCTGGCTCCTGGTTTCAGAGGTCTTCAGTCCTGCTGACTCCAAAGCAGAAACCCTGGGAGCAGGGAAGTGGAGAAGAAAAACTGCTCAGTTCACGGTGGTCCAGTTCATGGTGGACGCAGAGCAGGTTAGAAAGGGCTGCTGACTCCAAAGCAGAAACCCTGGGAGCAGGGAAGTGGAGAAGAAAAACTGCTCAGTTCACGGTGCTCCAGTTCATGTTGGACAAAGAGCAGGTTAGAAAGGGCCCGGGTTAGAAAGAGCAGGTTAGAAAGGGACCGGGTACCAGACATAGCCCCCGAGGGCATGCCTCCCTCATGACCATTTCTTCTAGGGAGTCCTACCTCCTAATAGCGTATTTAGCTTTGTACTCATCTTTACATAGCAGACTCTTAATCCAGTCAAGTAGGCAATCAAGATTAACTGGCACACACAGCCTTGAGTGCCAGCTGTATGCCGATCATGTCTAAGTTTCTATATTCTCCTAGATACTGGACACAGATGGATATTTAACATGTTGCAAATTTAAGCTTAACAAAGTTCAACAAAGCCCAGCTCTTGATTCTCATCCCTTCATGCTGTTTCTCCTCCATACTACTCTCCATCTCAGTACATTGTCTTTCACTCAGTTCTGCAAACCCAAACCTGGACTCTTCTTTGTCTATCTCTCTTTTCCTTCGTCCCCATCATCAGTAAGTCCCATTTGTTGTGTCACTAAAAGAATACCAGAACCCAGTGCACTCTCACCTCTATCATCACCACATCATTTCTACATGATACTACATCACTTTTATGGGACCTCTGACTTCTGTGCTTCTCTGGAAGACATTCTCCATGTAGTAAGCAATTTAATATTTACAAATGCAATCAAATGTTACTCTTTTATTTAAGATTGATTACCATCTTCCTCTTGCAGTTAGAGTAAAAACATGCCTTACCTTGGTCTAAATTACATCATTCTAGCTCATTTGTAAGTTTATTCTCCACTCTCCCTCACCTACTGCTACAATACACATGGACCTTTTTTGTTCAAATGTGACAGCTGAAGACCTTTGCACTTATCATTACTTAAGCCCACAGATTACTTTTTCTTTATCCATTAGTAAATGTCTTAGAATCAAAGAAATCTTAGAATCAAAGAAAGGTCTCCTAAGCCCACTCAATTTAATATTGCATTCACCAGATGCTTTTGATTGCCTTCACAGCACTTAATATCTGCAATAATATTATTTATGCATGGGTTACAGTTGTCTGTCTCTCTTACCGTAAGTGCCATCAAAACATGTCTTTACCTGCCTTGTTCACACTTAGCATTACAAAATGTTGTAATAAAAATTAGTAGAATAAATTAAGAATTCTGTCCTGTGTAGAAAACTGCCTTATATTTATTCAGTCAACAAATAATATTAAGTGCTCTGTGTGTGTGAGATCCTGTGCTGGATTCTGGAGAGACCAAATACAATAGGAGCATAGAGCTGCTGTCAATTCTATGCAGTATTCACATGGTGGAAGTACACAATAAACAGATGATTTTTTAGTTGATTATTTAGAAATCATGCTGAATGCAATGAGCACTGAAGTAAGTTATTAAAGAGATCATTTGACACTATACATATGGTACCATTACAGACACATGCTTACATTGCCTTGTGGTATCTTTATGTATACTGCACAGGTAGTGTAAAGAATTTATACTGCATTTCACTACAGGGATATGTCATCCCACTATGATTCAATTTAAGCACCAGTCTCCTGTCACTTCCTGAAAATTTAGTGTACTATCAATCATACTTAAAACAAATTGATTTCGTGAGTTAGCTCGTAGCTGTCTGAGCATTTGGATTCTGCTTTCACCTCTGATAGTTTTATTAGGTAAGTAGATTCCTAGGAAATGATTCCAACAGTAGACATGTTCTTTTCATGAAATGTAGTACCCTCTTTAAAAGACAGCTTTGTAGAATTTCCCATTTTTGTGCATGCTTTGTCTTTCTGGTTCTCCAAGCATAAGTAGAGGACAAAGACAACCCTTTCTTCTCAAGTTTGGTTCTGTTGGCTTTTAGCAGTGTGAAGAATTGAAAATTACTCGCACAGCCCCAAGGACACTCAGCACTTCCACTGCTCACAGTGTGAATCTGGGGTCGGAAGGTTGCTTTGTATCTTAGCTTTCTAGCCACGTGACCTTGAATAAATGAACTTCTCTGTGTTTTACTTCTCCGTGGCTATAGACTGAAGTAATGATAGCATTTAAACTTCTAAAGGATTGTTGTGAGGTTAAAATGCTGAATATATGTAAAAATACGAAAGCTTAGATAGCCCTGTCTGACTACTGACTGCTACTATTGCTACTGTTACTACTTTACTATTAACTACTGGTTTATCCTCTTCAAAAACATCATGTGTTTGAACCTTTGTAAAAGCAAGTGCTGTGGTTTGAGTATGAGTACGTTCCCCAGAGATTGAAGACTTGATCTCTGGCTTGCTGCACTGGTGAGCATACTCTGCAGGGAGAGGTGCTGGTTCCATGGCTCCTTCCTGACTCAGCTTTCTCACTGCATGCGGTGAGCAGCGTCCTTCACCACATATGTCCACCAAGATGGGAGACCTTGCCAGAGCCCCTGAGAGCAAGGGGTCCAGCTGATGATGGACTACAATCTCCAAAACTGTGATACAAAATAAAATTCTCCAGATATTTTATTATAGTAACTGAAATCCAACACAGCTAGTAACCTCGATTTCTTGTTTGGTTTTGAGAACACATTATATTTCTTGAAGCTTTGCCTACTATAAATTCAAATTTGTTTTCTCTACCAAGGGGTGGCATTTACTCTTCCGGATGCCATTTTAGCTTTTCTGGTCATAGAGGCTGAATGTGGTTGACCCAGGGGCAAACTGCAAGGGACTCAATAGAATGAAAGCTATTGTAGTACTTGAAAGCTTCTAAAACCAGTATCTCTCAATAGGAATTTATCAAAAATTAAGTTGGATAGAAATTAACATTTTAATTTGCTATCATTGGTCTCTTTGACTTACTCTAGTCCTTGATAGAGTGAGAATATCACATTTCCCTTTCTCATATGAGCACAGCACAAAATGGGCCTAAATATCCCCAGTTAAAATTAAACATAAGCATTTCAAATCCTTAAGCGTCAAGGACATTTTGATCATTGATGCATGTCTTGCTCCACAATTTCTTTTGTTTTCTGTATCATATATTAACTTCTGGAACTATCCTCGACTTTCTGCTGTACCGTGCAGTGTTCTGAATACCATTAGATTTGACTTGATTGTTTTTCAAATGGTCAGTTCAGATATTTTTCATGCCTTTCACAGTAATAGAATATTATTCAGAAATGTCACTGTCATCCTTCAGAGACCTTTTGTGGTGTCTGTTTGATAGATGAAAATGAGTCTAAAATAGTCTTTGCATGAGGTATTGTACGCCATGCAGCAATAGGGAAATAGAGGAAACACAGGCCTCAAGTACCATTACTGTGATTTCCTAAGGGTTTCAGGATTCCTAAGAGCTGCTACCCGGATTCAATCAGATCTGCCTGACATTAAGTCGTAGTTTCCTTTTTCCTCTCCATATCATGGTTTTCAGGTTCTGAGTATTATGTAAAGGAACTGAGCGTCACATGCCTCCCCATCGTCCTGTGAATATGTATACAGTTTCTCTTTGAAGCATAATGATACAGCCAGGATCTCAGTCCTGGCCCTACTGGTTGTGTGATCGTGTGTTATTTAACTCATCTCGTGTTTCAGTTTTCTCTTCTTTAAAATGGCTATATAAAGAAGCACTATCAATGAAAAGTTGCAACATGCAATGTAAAGAAAGGAGGATTTAATTCAAAGCTGTTGCAGTAATATAAAGTAGAACATAAAACTCAAGGTCACTGAAACAAAAGAGGAGAGAGTTTTTAAAATCTGGATTGGAGAGTATCACAGGACATCTCTGTTTGCCAACTGGCCTTACCTGAAAGAAAGATGAATTTTTTCATATCTTTGTGACAGGATGATTGAATCAAATTAAGCATGTATGTACCCTTCTATAGAAATTAGGAGGTACTAATTTTATTGATAATTACTTTTCACAGTGTGACTTTCTGCTTCTTGAGATGGTTGTGCACTGCAAAATTAAGACATTTTTAAAAATGTTACAGTTCAGAGGCATTGAGACAGAATTTACAATTACAAGTTTTCAAAAGTAAATTCTCTTAAGTGGGATGGTTTGGGGTCTAGAGTCAGGGAGAAGCTTTCTCGAAGTTTAATAAAAGTGAAAAGATTACCAAGGCTATGTTGCTCAACAAGTAACATTCTGTGTAGTTGTTATAATAAGTTGTTACAATGCTTAAATGCATAAAACTATACACGGGTAACAATAATGCCATAAGTGCTCAAAAAAGATCAGTTATCATTTATGATTCACAGTATGTCCATGTTTTAGAGGATTAAATCAAAACTCCTGAGACAAAAACTTTTCTCAGCTAAAAGGACTCACTGAGCCAGTGCAGGTGTGAGCCAGAAAAGGACCAGGTCCTTGGACACTTCCTGTCACTACCAGCAGCAGGGCTAGAGAGCACCTGGAACTATGTCTGCTGGAGCTAAGAGCGCTCTTAAAAACGTGAGGAATTAAAGCATAAGTTATTTGCAATGAACAAACATTGGCTGTAGATAAGATGCATGGGATAATGCAAAGCAGGGCAGTTTTTATGGAGAGGAGGTACTTGCTGATTCTGGGTCAGCTGGGATGAGTAGCATGGAAGGTTTATACATAAACAGGAAGCTGTGGCACCTGACGATGGGCCTGCCTGGAAATTCAGGTCAAGATTTTGACATACATGTAGGAATGTGGCATGTTATTTTTTTGGCTTCAGCCATAAGCTGTTAACTAATTTTCATTGTCTGTTCCTGGCTTCACTGTCTTGACTTTGTAACTAAATTTAGAATGTCTCAGAGGTTTTCCTTTATTAATGGCATATGGTTTGGAGTCAAACCTACTTCAGGAGGCCACCAGCAAGTTACTTAACGTTTTAAGCCTCAACCTGAGCACAAGTAATATGAGATTGAACATGTCTGCCTTGCAAGCTAATGAAGTTTTAATATGGATAGTGTTGCATAGAAACTGGTCTCAATCAATGGAAGTGTATTTATTGTCCTGGCTCCCTGTTCTGCATTGAAGTCTGCTGCCTGCAGCCCAGAAGAATGTGCAGTGATCAGAGAGAGGCCACCTGGCTGGCACACAGGTACTGTCCTCATCACTGACTGCCACCCACTTCCAATTTAGGTGCCCAGTTGCTGACCCTTTCCCAGCTTTTCCCCACCACTCACACAGGCAGATAATATGCTCATGTACTGGAGAGTAATCTAAGGGATTCAAGGTGGGCCACCAAGCAATTAGTGTTTGTTTCATAATGGAGAGTAATGAAATAGATTTCATAAGGAACAAAAATGAATTATCATACCCATTAGGAATGTTTTCACACAGATTTTGAATAGCAAATAAAAATGACCAGGTCTCGGTTAGCAGCCCACCCTCCTACTTCTATTTTTTTCTATATAGGTTTAAACATTACAGATAGAGAATCTAAAAGTGTCCACATATCACTGCGCCAGGGAACACCTGGTTCTTATTCTGAAACAGAGTGAGTGTTTGTGAACCCACCTTTCTGGCACTCTGCAGCAGGCCGTAGCTGTGCCTCCATCAGAAGTGTGCTTGTTTCTTAAATGCAACTCCTATGCCCAGAAGCAAAGCCGAAGCTTTATATCCCAGAGAATATCCAAACATTTAAAAATTTGGCAATGAAAACAGCAAGCTGAATTTTGAAGTAACCCTTTTGTTTGTTTGTTTAGAAATAGGATGTTATTATTTCTTGGCTGTCCTCTGCACACAGTCCTTCACCCTGCCTAGTGTGTGCACTGAACCAGTCATGAGTAAAACAGCAAACCTGCTTATCACAGTAGAATATGGACTCCGGAACAGCTGCTGTCCTGTTACTGAG
Source organism: Dolichotis patagonum (assembly GCA_004027295.1). NCBI lineage: Eukaryota > Metazoa > Chordata > Mammalia > Rodentia > Caviidae > Dolichotis > Dolichotis patagonum. The sequence goes on from PVJX010000409.1 coordinate 260,168, forward strand.
GCTAGCTAAGTGCAAATTGCTCATTGCTACTGATGCATGCAAATGAAACTTCCTTGGTTCTGGAGATTGAAATTTCAGGGAGAAAAATAAGAAGAGGCATTGCAGTGATGCTCACAGCCCTTATAAGTTCTACCGATACTGTGAGTCTTTCTGTCAGCATTTGTAATCAAATCATAGACATTAACTGGATTACACTTGTGTTAATTTGCCATTTACAGTGTAAGAACCATATTGATTCTTCTCTATTTGAAGGAATGATCCAAAATTGCTTCTGTGAATAGAAAGTTGTGATCTACTTGAAAGAAAAACTGTTACAGTTGATCAAGTGTGCTGGTGTCTCTACTTCTAATAGTTGTATTGTGGAATCTATTATGTTGGTCAAAGAATAATAAACAACACTTCTTACTCTTTTATGGCAATCTAGAATCTTATGCAGGACTTTATGATTAATTCTTTGATAAAACCAATAGATTGGTTTAGCTAATCTGTTTTAGAGGGTTTTAAATCCCCCCCAAAAAATGGCCACACCTTAAGACCCAGAATTGGTGAGTTTGATCTTATTTAGAAAAAAGACTTGCAGATAGAATTAAGTTAGTGATTTCAATGAGATCATGCTGGATTTTATTGGTGAGCTATAAATTTTAGTAGGATAAAAGATAAGAAAGAAGATAAAGAAGATCATCTGAAGGTAGAGACAGAGTTTGGAGTTATACAGTCAAAAGGAAAGTTAGGACCTGTAGGGGCTGAAAGAAGGAAGGAAGCATTTTTCCAGAGCCTTGAAAGAAATCTGCTCTGTCAACACCTTGATTTTGGACTTCTGACCTCTAGAACTATGAGGGAAGATACTGCTGTTTAATCAAGCCATCAAGAACACGCAGGCCATTCACCTTCCGCAGGCCTTTCTTATTGTATCTCCTGTGTTAGTTGCCCATGCCAAAGAGGAGGAGGAATAGGAAACCCCAGTGGTTGAAAAAAGATTTAAGAACTCTCTCCCTGTCAAGATGCCTGTTGGTGTGCCAATTAAAGTCCTGCATGAGGCTGAGGGCCACGTTGTAACATGGGAGACAACACTGGTGAAGTAAATCGGGAGAAGCTCACTGAAGTAGAGGACCACATGAATTGCCAGGTGTCCAATGTCACAGTCACGTACAGAGATGGCTGAGTGGCACAGCTGGAGCAGGTGTACATCCATGGCAGCAAGATCCGCTTTCTGATTCTGCCTGACATGCTGAAATATGCATCCGTGTTAAAGAGCATGAAAAATAAAAACCAAGGCTCAGGGGCTGGCTGGGGAAAGGCTGCTATTCTGAAGACCCAGGTGGCTGCAAGAGAAAGAGGACGTGGAATGGGATGTGAAAACATCTTCCAGAAATGAACATAACTTTCTCTGTTGAGCAGAGCTGTCCCTTCATTTTTTATTTAGGATATCTTGAGTTCATGGTGGTGAGCACTTCTACTCCCCCAAACACAGCGTTTCTGAAGAGCAGTATCAAAAATAGCCCCAAGTCAAGACAATAAAAAGCAAAAACAAAATACTAAAGAAATTTAAAGTCTTTGATTATCACTAGCTTCAACAAATATTAAAGATATTCTAACTCATAACTAGATTAACAAAAATCCTTACACTATGTGTCTGTTTAATCTCAGTTTCTGTTACTTGACGCAATATATTCAGCTTTCAACAACAAAAAATCACAAGACATGGAAAAAAGAGCCATGAAAAGATGCACAGTCTAAACAAGGGGATCATAAGAATGAACTCAATTAGGAAACGTATTAAAATTATCAGACAGAGAATTTTAGGTAATCATGATTAACATGTTAGTGTCTAATGAAAAAAGACAACATAAATTATATAAAGATAAGTAGAATTAAAAAAACAACAAACCAATATCTTTTTATATTGTTAATTTATCCAAAATACAACTTTGTAAAGCAATAGTAATAGCACTATTTTTGATGACAACAGTGTATTTATAAATGAGTTAAATGAGAACAGTATCACAAAGGAAAGGGATGATGTAGGAATTTTATATTATTAGGTACTTGTACTTCGAATGAGCTACTGCAGTGTTAATTTAAGATAGATTTAGATTATGCAAAAATTTATATTATCAGTCCTAGGGCAAACATGGAAATATAAGCATGAATTATACACCAAAAGAGGAGATAAAATAGAGTTATATAAAGTGCTCATTTAAAAAAGTAGAGGGAGTAAAAAAGGAAATAAACAACAAGTTCAATAAGTAAAAAACAGGTGTAATAATGATAAATATTGCTATTACTCTATTGATGGTATCTTTCAATATGAACAGTATGAACTTGCCACCTAAGGTTAGAGATTATCAGATGAAACTAAAAGAGTTAGATCACACTATACTCTGAAAATTCTACATAGGTACTGTGTGTGAGACAGAAAAAAATACTCTGGTCCCAGTTCTCTCTCTAACTTGATGTATATTACAATCATGTGAACTTTCTGCAGCTCATCTTGTTTTCATGTTATTATGAGTTTTCTTGAAGGCTTTTGCTGAGGAATTTAAGCTTGCTTCTGTAAGATTAGGCTTCAGCTCATCATTTTTCATACTATATATTATCACACTCTACCTCGTACCCTACTATGATTTTCACTATCAGTCTTATGGGATAAGTCTGCCAAATTCTTTTTTTCTTAATTTGAAAGAGAATAAAACAAAAGAGGGCAGTACAGAGCAGATCAGAACAGGACAACATAGGCAACACAGTACTTTACTTAAGACAACTGGACATCAACAGTAGCTAACACCATATCTCTTACTCTGCTATAGTTGAGCATAGTTTCAAATACAATAATATCAAACATAACACAATTGTATAAAGCCATGCATAGAGTGAAAGAATTACGGGGCTTTCTGAACCGAATAACAGAAAATGATCAATGGGTACTATAATATCTGATTTTTGATAAAAAAAATTTTGTTTAAACTATCACACATATTCAAATTCCAATAAGACACAATGTGATAGATAGAACCAATGGTAGTAGAACAAAAAAAGCATGGTAGGACTTCTAAGAAGGATGATATTAATTCAGCAATAGCTGTCATAATGTTTTGTTTTCTTCTAAACAGCTGTTCATATCATGACGCATAATATAGTCAAACAAAACAGGATAAAACCATTCCAACTGATGATTGAAAACTTTGAAAGACTTCAAAGCTATGAGATGGGGACTCATGCTTACCATAAAAAGTCTGCCAAATTCTAGGTTGAATTTTAAGTGGAGCATTTTTTAGTAACCAATAAATTTCAACCTGGTTATAAAACAAATGGCTTAGCTGATATATATTCTTGTATCAGTACCTCAGTATAGTCCAAACCTTTATTTATGTAAAGGACAACTGGGAAATTATAACAAGTCTATGTCTTTTTCTAATCTGAGCTGATTCTTGTAACACATATCTTACAATTGGCCGCTAAAAAGGAAAATTTTTAAAAATTCTTGATTTTAAAAGATAAGTTGTCAGAATGAAGTTACTCTAAACGTATTAGTTTGTTGTTAAATTACATAAACTCACTTTATGGTGATGACAAAAACATTAAAACATATGAAGTGCTATGTGAATTGTTCATATTTAAAATTTGACCCTTAGGTAACGTTGTATAAAGGTAATATAAAGCATAGTTAATATCCTAAATTAATATCCTAATTTGCATACCATATTTCTTAGTATTTAATTTAGGCTTCAAATCTTCATCATAGATTACAAATGATTTCCACAAATAATCTTATGAGGCAAATCTACAAATCCTAGGTCAATATCTTAAATCTACAAATCCTAGGTCATTATCTTAAGTAATCTTATAAATACATGGAGATTCTATTTAGAAAATGTTACCTGATTACCAGATTACCAGATGTAATTACCAGATGTAAACTACATTTTGTGTAGTTAGAATTGGCTATAAAAGTAGAGCATGCATGGATAGAGGTGATTTGGTTTTATAGGTAGGTACTGCTACACTATCTTGTCTGTATTTGAAGACTTAAAAACTTGAAAATTACTGACAAAGATGGTAAAAGAAAAAAATATTTTCACAAAGAGGAGAGAGGTAAAAGTATAGGTGATGTGAACCTGAAATTTGACAGCTCACTTTCTAGAGACAGTGTTTTAAAGTCCAGTATCTAGAACAGACTTTTGCTAAGACTTACTACATGAATGCCTGATTACGCTTGTGGTGGCACTTGTTAGGATTTTACTAAGAGTTGGATTTAACAAGGTTAAAAGAAAGGTTACCTTACTATTCTGACTCTCAGGAGTGCCATTACCTTTCTTTGTCTCTTTCTGTCATTATGTACCTCACTGATATGATATAGGAGTGTCATTTTAATTATGTAGCCTGACACTGAGGAACTGGTTTTATGTAACGTCTCTATTGTTCCACTTTTTGGTAAGCAACTTCTTCAATCTATTGACAAGGTTGTTTCCTTTTGTACTGCAAGAGTGAGTGAGAGGAGGTGTATTTATCGAGTGGCATTTTTGTCACCAGTGGAGAGGAGACAGTAGTCAAACCTTCAGAAATATGAAACAAAGTGGAATACCCCTTTCACGTCCTTGTTGTACCTTGTTTAAAATTGACTGTAATTAGGGCTTAGCACCTACCTGGTAAGCAAAAGGTCCTGAGTTTGATTCCCTGTATCTCCCTCCCCCAAATGACTATATCTGCACAATGACAGTAAGCAGAGTACACTTGTGTTTTTGTATAACTGGCCTGAATATCCCCATGTACCCTATTCCATTTATTGATGAAGGGTCAGGAAAAGAGGTAGAGAAAGCCTGGAAGTGTTCCTTAATCTTGCCTGGTATGTGTAGTGGAACACTTCTGGTCACTCGTTGCTTCTGAGTGACTTACTGTCATTTGGGCTAAAGCTTCTTTTCAGGCACGCTTCCTTTTCCGTCCCTTGAACAGCATTCCAGTGCAGAGAGTAGGCTGTGTGTAGAGAAGCCTGGCACTTGGCTGGCTTGTGGTTCTTGTTTAGCGTCCACTGAGTTGTAATGTCCTGGTGTGTCTTTGGGTCTTGCTCTCTACCTTAGTTGCATCCGCTGTTCTGTTCTCCAGCACTGGCAGTAGCCCCTAGTCTGTTCTCTTAGTGGTATCAGTGTGATGTCACCTTCCCCTCTACCTACTGCTACTATTGTCCATAACTGGTCACTCACATCTACAAGTCCCTCAATTCCCATAGTACAGAGTTCCTGGCAGGCAACTTAAGTTATACCTGGCTTCCGTGTCCAAGACTCAAGAAACTCCAGAACTTTTCCATCTCTGCCATCTCTTGTTTATTAACTCATTCAAAAGAATTAGCTCTCCCAAGAGCCAGACCCTCTCCAGTCCTCTTCTAAAGGCTTTTATCTGTTTGAGAAAAAACAAAACTCTTTTGTTTCACTGGAGTTATGTACTCAGTTTAGTTAAAATAAAACACCTAATAGTCCTGGGTAGAGCCAAAACCATCTGTGTGCTGATTACATGTGATTTATGAAAACTGTCCTATTACACAGGTTTACTAGGCATAGGGCCACATTGACAGAGGGAAAAGCATGTGGGTAGAAAGGTGGTGACAGAATTTCTGATTAGAAAATCAAGCTTCCATGATGCTCAGACCTCTCACACTAGAAGCAGGCTGCATATTTTCTGTTGGGACATCCTTGATGCTGTGATTTCCAGATTAGACCCACAGATAGGATCAGCAGGAATTGGTGTTTTGGCCAAGAAAAACATTAATTTGAAAGACATAAAAGCACAAAGGGACCAGTTTATGAATGTTGACAGTGTGTATGTGTATTTGTCTGTGTGTGTTGCTAAAAGACAAGTTAAGCCTTTTCCTCAATTTAATTTCTGTCTCTTGGCCTCTAGGGAGAACAGAGTAAGAAAAATCCTACAGTTTAGTTCAATTCGTGACAAATGGGTATTACATATGAGCATCAGTTGCTCCTTTTCTAGTGTTTCTCTTGTCAGGGAGTGATCATCACAGAGTAGGGTTCTTAATCCATTAGTGACTTTCTCCTGGTATGTTTCATTTAAAACACAACAGGATGTGTTGCTGTTGCCCTCTTTGTTTAAATCCATGTTCACAAAAGTTGGAAATGTTAAAATGTAAGGAAATCCAAGTTATTTGGCTCTATAAGAAGCACCCAAGTTGTGGCTTGGTACCACTATCAGATTTTCATTCTCAGAACTAGAGGGTAATCTCTGAATGAAGTTTCCTTTAGACAGTTCAAACCAGGTGTTCATATTTTAATCTCTTACTTCTGTCATTCCAGCTTCTGTCCAAAATGCCATCTTATTTATTTAATTATTATTTATTGAACTTTCATGTGACTCATGCTTTTGGCTCTTCAGTTTGTCCCTTGTGGTGGTGCTTCTGACAAGTTACACATACCTTCTCACATGCATATTCGAGTATAAAGACAACAGAGGTGTCTATATGTGATTTCTGGGTTTATGGGTTATGGGCTATGGGTTTATGGACATGGATTCCTACTCCAGGGCACCAGCTGATGCCAAAGCCCTGCAGAGGGTTCAGTCTCCCACCCACCAATGCATCACACGGATGAAAAAAAGACAGAGATCTATAGTTTAAGGGGCCCTGGGATGACTAATTGTTTACAGTGGAATAAAGGGCCAAGAGTCAGAGTGCCCACAGCTTTTATTACTACTAATCAGGGGGACAGGCAGCGGCAGTGGCAGAGTACCTGAGAAAATCTTTGCAGGCATGGAGTATAAAGAGAAACAGAGCACTCTTACACCAGCCACTGATGCTCCCCAGTTAGTGGCTCAGCAAATATCTTGAGACTTAGCAAGCTAGCACCTTTACTCCTGGAAGGTAAATTTCTTTTTGAATCTCATGGCCTCAGCAGAGATGTTATCTCATGTCTTAGCACTGAAAATTTTTCACAGGGTCTTGTTTGAACCTCCATTCCAGCTGTCAGCTGGGGTTGGGGAGGTGGGAAGTTCTGACCCACTTTGCTGCAGTGAAACAGGTTGGTGCCTCACCTGGACTCCTATCACATTTTTTGGCCAATTAAAGGACCATCTGCTTCTATATAGCCAGCTCTGTGTATCTCAGTAAATAGGGTTAAAGTAAAGGTCAAGTAAAGATGGAAGCAAGGGGCTTCATTTCTCAGGGGAATGTGGCTTGGTGGTCTCCCACAATCAGAGGCTACCAATTTTTGACTCCATAATGGTCGAGGAGGCTGGCTAATATTCATAAATTAATCAATGTAATTCACCATGCTATGTGGATTAAAATAAAAATCATATGGTTTTTATACTTGGTATAAAACTCTCAAAAATAGGAATAAATGAGAACTATTACTCAATTTGTAAAGACTTTTTCAATTTGACAAAGAGCATCTACAAAAATATCTCACCTTACATTATATG
>PVJX010000410.1:0-267263 GCA_004027295.1 Dolichotis patagonum
TGCATTCCTGGGATGAATCCTACTTGGTCATGGTGTATAATCTTCTTGATGATTTGCTGCATCCTGTTTGCCAATATTTTATTGAGAATTTTTGCATCTATGTTCATCAGGGAGATTGGCCTATAGTTCTCTTTTTTAGTTGAGTCTTTCTCTGGTTTTGGTACTAGAGTGATATTTGCTTCGAGGAATGATTTAGGCTCCTCTTTTCTTTTTAATTGACACATAATTATCATCAGTAAGCCACGTGATGCCTCTAGCTTCTAGCTTTCTAATCCAAGGTGCTCAGTCCCTGTGAGCCTTTATGCTTTGACTTTGCTGAAGCAGCTGGGATGGAAATGCACACACTTAGTCTGCTGCTGTTGAGAAGCAGGCTGGAAGACTGGAGTCCAGCCGAGCTAGGGCCAACCTAAGATCACCTCTCCTGCTTCCTCAAGGTCGTCTTTCCAGCAGTTGTCTCCTCCTTCCCTCTTCCCCACCATCCTTCCCTCTTCCCCACCATCCTTCCCTCTTCTATACTGAATTCTTCCTTTTCTGCTGGGTCTTCTTCAAACACTTTGCTTTGCTATCTTAAAGACTACCCTATATTGACCTCTTTCTTTCTAACCTCTTTCTAACCTCTGTGCATTGATGCGCTTTCTTGTTGTGGGTACAAAATTCCTGAAATCCACACAAAACGAGAAAAGAGTTATTTGGTTGTGGTTTTTTATGTAAGTTTTTTTTTAACAAAGTTGCTCTTTCTTAGACTGAAACCCACACTTATTATATGCTGCAGACATTTGGCTCCAAGTTACTTACCCAGGAAATAGATTCACATGGGTGTTTGTATACAAATGTTCACAGCAGTTTTCTTTGTTCACAGTAGCTAAAACCTTGATGCAAGTCAAATATTCTTCAACAAGTGAAAGGATAAATAAATCAGGCTATGTCCATACAATGGAATGCTAGCTTGTTTTTTTTTAAAGGAGGGAATTGGTAGTACAAAACCATAGACGAATCTCAAAATTATTTTCAAAAAACTTAGTCTGGTTTATGGTAGCAAAACACACCAGTAGTACCTGAGGAGGAAGGGTGAAGGCAAAGCGGATGGTAAGGGGTCTGAGGAAGGATTTGAGGGTGACAGGAGTCATTCAAGAAAATTATTATGATGGCCAGGCATGGCGATCATTTTCTGCATTTCTCAAAGCTCACTGAATTACATTTTAAATGTATGCAGTTCATTATACATAATTATGACTCAATTAAATTGGTTTTAAAAACCTTAACAGGAAGAAAGGAATTAGAATATGACAAAACAGTTAATTATGCTGCAAATGGATAAAACAATTTACTGAGAGGAACAGCTCTAAGTAACTGAAAATTAGAGGTCTCTTCAGCCTGCAGGCAAAGAATCTGCCCACAGGACCGGGTCCATCTGATAAAGCTGTTTCCCAGAAAGGTAAGGTTAATAATTCTGATAGTGCTATACACGGGCAGGCACTGGAATCTAAAAATTAAATAAATGGATGGCAGATGGCAAGAGGCAGATTTTTCACTGCTATAGTGGAAGGTTATAGAGAAACGAGGAGGCGAGCATGATCTGTGTAACAACAGATTAAAGTTAGTTTAACAGCAGTACGATTTCACGTTTAACCTCACAGAGATATAAATCTGTATGCATAGTACAGAAATAGTTATGCATATGTGTGTATGAAGGTGCTGGTAAACACATATATTTCCTTTGCATTTCTACTAAAAGTGTCTAAAAACAATGTCACCACAGTCTAATAATACCCGGGTTTGGGTATCCAATATCATTCTCCAGTAAGAGGAAATAGACACTTTTGGGAAAATGCTTACTTCTAGGATTGGGGCAAGAAATATTCCAGATGAGGCTGTGCTGGAGTGAGGAATTTTCAACAACAACCAAGATACATTGCTGAGGTGATGACAAAGGAAAACAGGGGCCAGCTGAAAATCTCCCAATGGCCAAGGTGGAAAAAACGTGAGCAAAATAAAATACAGAAAGAAGTGTCAGATTACAACTCACAGTATAAAATAAATCCCCACCAGTCTGTACGGATGTAAACCCATTGAATAACTGAGTAAATAAAGGGGATGCAGAAGTATTCCAAATAGTTCACGTAAGTTGTGCACCCTCAAGGAGATGCACATCAATCTCTACTCTTTAACTGTGGGTTATACGTAGCGACTTCCTTCCAAAAAGCACAGTACAGAAAGGAGAGAAGAGAAACTTGGCAAACAGGACACCAGCCAGGCGGTCAAGGCCAACATCACCAAGGATAAGTTATGCTGAGGGTGTAAACTGTTGGTGTGATGTGTTGCGAATAACATTTCACCTCTGTGGTCTTCCTCCTCAAACCTGTAACTCAAAGCTAGGCGTTTCAAAAAAAGATTCATTCAGGTGACTTTATAATTCCTGACCAATACTTCTCAAGACCGTCAAGGCTATCAAAGACAAGGGAAGCTAAAGAAACCATCATGGTAAGAAGAGCCTAAGAACATAGAGCATATGACCTTGGAACTGAAAAAGGACATTAGGTAAAATTAATGAATCTGAATAAAGTATGAAATGTGTACTTCTGTTAATAATAAGTTATACATATTGGTTCATTAATTATAATGAATGCAACATACTAATAATATCAAATGTTATAAACAGAGGAAGCCAGATGCAGGGTATGTATTTGTGGGAACTCTTTACAATAGCTTCATAATTTTTCCATAAATTTAAAACTATTGAAAACTTTAAAGTTTATTTTTAAAGTTCCCCCATATTAATAGAATGATACTATGTAATAATAAGGACAAAACTATCAAAGAGAAAAAAGATTACTGGTGAGATTTTGTGATCATGTACATAACCTTAGAATATACATAGTAAATATACATAGTAAAGTCTAAGTCAAGTGCAAAGAAGTATCGACATAATCCAGGTGCAAACAGAGAACAGCAATCTGTGTCAGGCAGAAGCAGAGCAACAGGCAGAGGAAGTGGTCTGAGTCCTTGTAACACAAAACGCTCCTCCCTCCACCCCAGGCAATGTACTTCAGTTTGTTAGTTGCCCAGGAAATAAATAGTTCCTGTTCCAGTTCCCGTTGTCCCAGTTTCTTAGAAACAGCTGGTCACTGTGATACACATTGTATAAACCAATTCCCAATTGACAAACCATTCTGCTGCTGGACTTCCTGCTTTCTTAAGCCCTAGACCACCAGAGATCAGGGCTAATATTCTGGGAATGATCCTGATCAGTGCCCATCAATGTAAAATGCATCTGCCCCCAATTCCTGGGCGTGGTTTTGGTGTTTCTGCTTGCTGTGGCAGCCTCAGTCCCAGCTGACTGGACATGAGCTAGTTGAAACCAGGCGAGGTCCTTCTAGCAGGAGTCATGCACATGAACTCAAGTTCCCTGTAAAGCCTGTGACCCCTCCCCAAAAGCAGGTCAGTAATGGGGTCACTGCATGCCAGGTTGCTAACAGTGCCCACAGCTCCTGACAGCGCCGGCCCGGAAGCTCAGGCAGCCTGAGAGTCAGCGTCCTGTGTAACTTCTGCACCAATAAGCTTCTTTCCCCTCACAAGCCACCCGGAAGGGACCCTTCCCTGCACAGGAAGAGCATCACTGTGGGCCCCCAGCTCACCTTCAGAGCTCTGTGTGGGTGGGGAGGGAGCAGGGAGGCCTCTGACTTGCGCCCTAGTACCTCACCTTGGCCTCTTGGTCTCTGCCCAGAGAGAGCTACCCTTCAATCCATCTCTGCAAGCAGTGCTGTGGAATTCAGCCTACACAGAGGTGGTGACAGTTGTAGACACAGTTAGGGACCACTTGGTCTGACAGTCAGAAACCTGATTCACCTTACAGGACAGTCACCACAACCCAAAGGCGTTGTTCCATAAAAAGAAAGAAAAAAATTGATGAACTAAACAGAGCTCTAGGGGGGGTGGAAGCCCAAAAAGTATATATTAAGAATGAAAAAAGAGACCATGCTGAGAGAGACTGCAAAGAATTCATGCCAAGAAATTTTAAAGATTAGATAACACATTTTTTTGGAAATGCAGAAGTTCCTCAAATTGGCTCAGTGATGGACAGGGAGCCATGAGTAATCCCCAGCCATGAAAAGAACGTCTCCCCCACACTCATCCACCCACAACACATCAGCCACAGATAGCTCTATAAATTACTTTTTCAAGCTTTCAAGGAGCAGATAAATAGTCCATCTCTACTAAATTGGTATTAAATTAGCTCAGGGACTAGGAAAATCAGGAGCATTCACTCAACTGATTTTAAGAACAATTTATAAGGTTAGCTCTATGTCAAAACTGTAGAAAATTATGCACAAATCTCACTTATGGCCATCGATGAAAAAAACTTTACTTAATATTAATAATGCTACCTTTCTATCCCTTCTTGTGTTTCGCCCTACTGCCCCAGGAGTCTGCTCTGGACAGGGTTCCTGCTCCCTCGGCTGGGGGACTGGCTAGCTCTGAGCCAGCATGGAGTGCTGGGATAAGAAAAGTGTGCTAAGATCTGGAGTCCCTGGCTGTACTTTGTCCCCAAATTGCCTTGCCACATTAGCTCATTTGGCTCCTGCCAAGGCTTGTTCTCCCTGAGACAATTCCTACAATAGCATTAGGTGACTTTCTGAGCCATATGGACAAACGACATCACCCACATGTGCTTCTGTTCTTATTTCTGAAAGCAGGAGCTCTGATTCATCATCCGAATTCAAAGTCTTCCTCGTACTTCACCCAGAGACGGTGGGAGGCCTACGGAGGCAGACAGGTCTGAGAACCACTAACGCTCGCAGGACCTTGTTTGACCAAGCACTATTTGGAGAGTTGATTCACTCTGTGACTTCTGGAGAGATGGTGTTTACCTTGCTAAGATGATCATGCTCCCCTAAAAGGGCAGCTGAGGAGCGTACAGGAGGTGAAATCAGAGGTTACTCATTGGCAACTTCAGAACGTTTGTGTAGGGTGCCTAGAAATACATTGAAGATGCGCTCAGACTATGTACCTGGAACATGCATAATCAAAATAGAAATATGATGAGCATACACACATATCCATAGGCTAACCATGCGCTACACAGGACCTCACAGGCTAATTAGAACTACTATTGCTTGTTTTCTAAAAGAGGTTTGAGGGTGATTATGAGCCCCTGGCTATGAGAATAAAATGAAGACACCTAGATCATTAGCAACGCGCTCCTGGGACAGAGTGCTGTGCTAAGCCACGCCGAACCCGAAGCTGTCGTGACCTGCAATCGCACTGCTCCGTACTGACCTGTGAAAGTGTGCTTCTCTTGGGAGCTTATCACCAGCTTGCAAACCACTGAACAAGAGCCAGACGGACCTGCCTCAGAGGCGGGGAGGATGTGGGCCCGTCCACCTTTGAATTCCAACCACTGCCTGATCCACTCAGTCCCGGCACGGCTTTCCAAGTGTGTGTTGACTATTACTCATCGCAGTCTCTTGGTTTCTGTGCAGGATTTTGTGGATGGTAAAATCTACAGAGGCCCAAGTCCCTTACAAGAAATGACATAGTTCCACATATAGCCTACACATAGGTTCTCATGCACTTCAATCTGCTCTAGACTGTGAATACCTAATACAAATGAATGGCAAGCAAATAGCTGTTATATGGTATTGTTTTGACAATAATTAAAAGAAAGAAAAGTTAGTCCATATTTACTAGAGATGCGTATCATCAGTGGATGGTTGGTTGAATCCATGAGTCTGAATCAGTGCCTCGACCACCAGGGACATTTGCTTAATATCTGTTACACAAATTCCAGTTCTGAGAGCAAGCAGACTGGCTGACCGATTGGGTATCTGAGGACAGCACTGATGTAGGAGAAGGACTAGGGACTGCTGGCCGGGTCCCACCATGTGGACTCTTCCCCAATGACAGGATGCAAATCACTAAACACTCTCTCATGCAAAAGAAAATCCTGAATCACAAATTAAAAATAAAACTGCACTTTGAGTTAGCCTGCTGAAATGCAGTTCAAGTAACATTTTAAAAGTAGATCAAGTAGACAAGAGGCCATCCCCCACTGCTGATTGCTTTACGGTGATAAAGACAAGCGGGCACTGTCCCAGCCAGGTATCTCCACCTCAGCACTACTGCACCGGGAGCCCCTGCACTGGGAATCGTGCATAGCAGGAAGTCCAGGTACCTCCCCGGCCTCCATCTACCGTAATGTCAGTGGCATCCAAATACACACACACACACACAAACACACACACACACACACACACACACGGGACAGTAAAATGTCTTGAAACCTGGTCAAATTTCCTTCCAAAGATGGGAGAAAGGGTAAGCGTGCCTCCTTTAGAGAATCTTTGTTGTACAGATTTTAGAACAAAGCAGATGTTGCCAACCAATCTATTATTCAGTTGTAAAGGTTACTACCATTTTCACAGACTTCGGTCCCACAAAGGGCACCACTTTCAAGGCGAAAGCGATTACCTGTGGATATATTGTCACTGAGTTGTGAGTCGAAATCATCGAGTATGGAGGAAAAGGAGAGTGGACTTTGAGTGAGAAACCAGCATAACAATGAGCTTCAGTTTTTACGGTAAGTGTGGATTTATTCTCATTTTTTTCTTGCACAGGACTCGTAACTCAGAGCAATAGTTTCAGTGTGAAGATTTATGTCTTTCTCCAATTCTGGAAAATTCTCAGCTGCAATGTCCTGAAATAATGCATCTTCACACCACTTCCTGTCCCGGACACCAAGAGACATGTCTCAGCTGCACTTGTCACCAGGTGCTGCTGTGTAACTGAGTCTATCCACGGGAATGAAAGCCTCCCTCATACGACCTCTCTCCTTTTTTCTTCCTAGAAGCACGAGACATCAAGACTCTGAAGGTCAGTAGAACCACAAGACGAGAGAAGCCATATCCCTTGGGGACCTTGTGGGAGATGTATTAAAGTATTGCACTGACACATAGAAAACATTTCTATTGTATTAAGCCCATAAATTTTGAAAATATCAGTTAGTCATGTTTGCTGATAGACGCACAGGCACAGAAAACAGCTAACCTCACACAACAGAGGAGCAATGAGACCTTCCAGGGGAAGAGCAGGGGAAGTCCCAGGATGAAGTGACCAAGACAGCATGGAGGCCAAGGGCTTGAGGAAAGAAGCCAGCAGAAAGCAAAAGAGGTGCAGATGGGTTGGGGGCAGGCTTGACCTTGAGAAATAGATGAGAGGTATTTTGCATTGCGAGCAGAGGATATGCAAACAACAAGACATTCCGCGAGAGGCAAGAGGGACACAAGGCAAGAAAATTTACTTCGGGAAATAAAAAGTGGACAGAGAAACGTAAACATAAGGTCTTGCTTGGCTCCTCATGTTTACAGTTACAACAGTGTACACACTGAGACGGAGGATTGCTTGTGAGATGACGTAAGAACCCTGAGTCCTCAACTTGATCATATCGCCAGGTGGAAAACCGAGAATGTAAGCAACAGCAATCTGGACATCTATTCAGAACCAAAATGAGGAGCAAGAGGAGAATTCCCAGCAATGGCCTCTAGAAAATAGATATTTGCGGTGGAATGGGAAGGTTTACAGGAGGTCGCTCTTTCTCATTGTAAATATTCCACTTCTGCTTGCCTTTTAAGAATGTGCACATGTTACTTTGATAAAAATGAATAATTAAAAAGAGCACAAGAATTCTGCTTCTATCGGACACTGCCAGACCTTAGTCTAGAGGTGGCACTTTCTTTAAGGTGGCTTATATTCAGAAAAAGAGATAAATTTGCCACAGTTGCAGGAAGTAAAAAGAAATCAATGTGCCCTCGTATTGCCTTCTGCAGAATCAAATAGTTCATATATGTATTCTCCTGCCAAGAGAATAAAGAGGGACAATTTGCCGAATGTTGGCTCGAATCGTTGGAGATGTAACAGGAATCTAATGAGCATGCATTCTGGTCACTGAGGTGATGCTTCAGAGTTACAATAGAGAACAACTAGATGGGGTAATGGGACGCTATTTTAGCCTGCATTCTGAGGCGTGAAAATCTCCATTAAAAAAAGAAAAGAAAGAAAAGACAAAGCAATGCACCTGGTGGGAGCATTTTAGCTGATGTCAAATCTGCATCCGTGTGAAAAACAAATACACACACTTCATCCTTCCTCACAGGGGGAGGAAAAGAAAACTGGGGGGAGAGGGAAGGAACATGCTAACTATTTACTCCCTGTTTCCAAGAAGCCCCCAAACTAGTCTAATATTCCAGCCCACTGTCAGTCCACGGGATTCCCTACTTTATATCTAAATTGCCAGCCAGGGAGCAGGCCTGTGATGAGCTGAGGTGCAGAAGGAGAGGTCAGAAACTTCTGGATCAACTGGCTTCACCACACCGCTTCAGCCACCCTGCCCTGCTTCAGTGGTCTCCTTTGCTGCGCTTCTTTTCTGCCCTTATTTGTCTCCCATCTTCCTCTCTCAAGACCTCCTGCTACCTCCAGTCCTCCAGCAAGGGGCCTCAAAGATGGCTCACATGCGCACTGGCCCCTTCCCTCTAGGCCTTCCCCTATTTCTGTAGCTACTAGAAGGAAATGATGCTATGCTCACGGGAAGGTGAATGTCCTCGTTGTGTGCTGGGAAAATCAAGCATTCAAACTCTGATTGCAGGCCATGCCTGGCAAAGGCTCGACACTTTCCGGAACTGAATGGTGCTGGCTCCCAAACTAAGCAGAGTCAGTGGGGTGAACCAAGAAAGCTTGTACTGGCCTTTCATAGGTGCTGGCACTGTGCTTTGCACAGGTCACCTGGAAGTCAAGCAGGAAAAGAATGTCACTCTAGCCTGGCCTGTGCCAACACACGCTGGCAGAGAGAAAGCAGTCACCTGGGGAGACAGCTGCTGTCTCCTTAGAACAGAAAACTCATCTTCACTAGAATCTGAGAAGCCACAGCAATTTACAGACCCTGAAGAGACCGGAGCTTCCTGCCCTCGGGTATTGTAAGGTCTTCTTCTTTTACTCTCTAGGTAAAAGTAGCTGCTGCTTAGAGGAGAAAAAGAATTAATCCGTGGAGCTGCTAAGAACCTTGCCCAGCTGACACATAGTAGATAAATGAGGTTTCGCTTTGGGCTGTTATTTTTATAACAGCTCTCATTGCCCTTTGGCAGGCCTTGGGCCGGGTGGTTAGGATGGAACTAACTCCCTCCTCCTGGGACTCATAGATAACCCAAAATTGGTCAATCAAAGCACCAGCCCATTTAGCCTTGCTAACTAATTTCTAGGATTCAGAGTAACTTAATAAGCATTACTCATGAGGATGCAAAATGATAGGGCAACTCTGGAAAAGAGTTTGACAACCTCTTTAAATACTAAACACACAACTGTCCTCTGACCAAGCAGTTGTAAACTTGGGCATCCTCACCACTGAAATGAAAACTTCTGTTGACATGAATACCTGTCCGCAAATGTTTATAAGAGAATAACCACAAACTGGAAATAGTCCTAATGGCCTCCAGTGGTTCCTGCACATAGACTCCCACTAAGCAGCAAAGAACAGGTAACCATGGATACAAGAGGTAAACCACACGAGCGCCCAGGGAGTAATGCTGAGTGCAAATGCCAACCACAGAGGACTGCGTACTCCATGAGTCTATTTGTGTGATGTTCTGCAAATGACAAAATTATAGGAATGGAGACCATATTGCTAGAGATTTAGGAGGAGACGAGGGCAGGCAGGAAATGAGTGTGGCACAAAAGGACAACTGAAGGGGCCTGGAAGTGAAGGTGGTGTTCTGTGTTCTGGCTGTGTTAGCATTGTTGTTCTGTTTGGTGGTCAATATCATTTCGCGAGATGTTACCTTCGGAGAAACTGGAAAAAGGGTAGGCAGAGTCTCTTCGTATTATTTTTTACAATGCGTGTGACTATACAATCACCTCAAGGTACAAAAGCTCACACAAGCAATTTTAACTGGCAGTCAAGAGTGAGAAACAGTGATCTGTGTGTCCTTGTTCATAAACCCTTTTCTGTGTTGGGCCCTTCCCTCCCCTGCTGAGATTCCCCGGCCCATCTTTTGAGTCATTTTAACCAATAACTTGAACTTCCTCATCTTCCATGTGTTTATGTTTAAAAACAGTTTCTTGGAAGCAGCATCAAATGCGTAGTTGTGTTTTTTTTAAATTCACTTTGACACTTTTTGATTCATAATTGTATATTGTTTATATTAAACAGGGTAGTGGTAAACTCTTGGAGATGTAGTTGTAGGTGAAGACTTTCTGAACCAAACTCTGGTTGCACAAGAAATAATACCAAGACTTAACAAATGAGATCACATCAAATTAAAAATCTGCACAGTAAAGGAAACCACCAGTAGAGTGAAGAGACAATCTACAGTACAGGGAAAAAAATTGCCAGCTACTCCTCAGGACTAATGTCTATGATATGTAAAGAACTGCACATAGACTCCCACTAAGCATATTAGGATCCCAAATTTGAAGAATGAATTTAAAAATGAAGATCTGAAATGAGTAGACACTTCACAGATGAAATGCAAATGGCCAATAAATACACAAAAAATGGTCAACATCACTGGTCATTTGAGAAATGCAAAATAAAACAACACCGAGATTTCATCCCATTCCAGAAAAAAGTGGCTACCATCAAGAAATCAAGCAATAGCAAATTCTGGTAAGGCTTTGGGGAAAAGAAACCCTTCTCTTCACTATTGGTGGAAGCGTAAACTGATACAAACACTATGGAAATCAGTATGGAGATTCTAAAATACAAATTCCATTTGACCCAGCTATTCTCCTTCTAGGGATCTTCCCCCAAAGAGTTTAAAGGCATCATTTTACAGTGCTCCATGCACACCCAGGTTTATAGCAGCACAGTCACAGTTGCTAAATCTTGGACCTGACACCAATCCGTTGTCTTCTGGCTTCAGTTGTTGACGTTGAAAAATAAGCTCCTCCTTTAAGGCTCATGTATCATTTTTGTATATCTTGTTAAGATTTGCTCTGTCTTTGGACATCAGCAATTTTATACCTTAGAGTTTGGGTTTATTTCACTCACACCTCTTTTCATGTGTTGCACTCATCAAAGCTGGGCTTTCAGTCTTTCATCAATTCTGGGATCATCTTACCTAAGGCGTCTTCAGGTATTG
Organism: Dolichotis patagonum; assembly: GCA_004027295.1. Taxonomy (NCBI): domain Eukaryota; kingdom Metazoa; phylum Chordata; class Mammalia; order Rodentia; family Caviidae; genus Dolichotis; species Dolichotis patagonum. The sequence continues at coordinate 11,127 of PVJX010000410.1, forward strand.
CCGCCGCCTTATTCTCCTTCTCCTCTGCATCTGACATTACAGTGATGCATTAGACCTTCCCACCACATCCTGTATGTCTCTTGCATCTTTTTTCTTTTTCCTATCTTTTAGGCTCTCTCAAAGTTTCTGTATACTTTCTGCTGAATATTTTCTAGCTGTTTTCAGAGCAGCGTCTAATCTACTCTTAAACCCACTATTGAGCTTCTAACTTTAGTGATAATATTTTAAAATCTAGATTACGTTATTGTTCCCAGTTCTCTGGTGAAACTTTCCCTCTTATTGTCCTGAAATTATTAATCATAATTATTACAAAATCCACAGATGATCATTTCAGTATCTGAATTATCTATGGATGTGTGTAAATTGCCTTTTCATTCTATTATTTTTCAAACACATATTCCTGTGTCTCAACATACCTGATCATTTTTTCATTTACCTAGCATTATGTATGAAAAACTGCAGCAGTTTTGACTGAAGCCACCTTTCCTCACAAAGATTTCGACTCTAGAATGTCTATAATCCAATAACAAACACTGGCAAGTCTGTGGGGGAACAAAACTTCTACATTTGTTGGTGGTAATGTAAACTGTTACAACTACTCTATAAATTAGTATAGGAATCCTTTCCAAAAAGTAAAAGTAGAAATTCCATTTGATCCAGCTATTCTTCTAGGTATCTTCCCAAAAGAGTTATGAACATCTTATTACAGTGTTACATGTATTCTCATGTTTGATAATAGTAAAACTTTTAATAGCTAAATCTTGGAAGCAGCCTCTATGTCCATCAAAAGATGAATGGATAAAGAAATTGTGGTACTGACACACAATGAAGTAATATTCTACCATAATGAAAGATGAATTTGAGTCATTTGTAGGAAAATGGATGCAACTTGAGACCGTAATGTTAAGTGAAATAAATCAGGCATACAACCTTAAATATCTCATGATCTCTCTAAGATGGGAAACCCAAAGTATAAATAAATTAAGGAGCCAAATAAAAGATAAGCAATAGGAATCAAGGATATAGATCTTTCTGAAATGGAAATGGAATCAAGAGATGGAGGAAAGTGGGACGGAAGTGAGGGAGAAAAGAATTAAGTTGTGTTACGTATTTGTACTACAAGGAATGTAATCACTGTGTGTGAAAACATGCACCAATAAAAAATAAAACAAAAACTTACACTGTTTCTGGCAGACAGACAAGGAAGGGAAGATCACCTATACTCAACTTGGGAGTGAGAAGATTCTGGCCTGGTCCCCAGTCTTTGTGGGGTCAGGTCTTCCTCTAATTTGTTTCTAGAGCATAGCCTCACCCCATGCAGGCACTGAATGTTCAAGGCCTTTGCCCTGGAGGTGGTGACGGGTGGATCCCTGAGCCCCCTGTTCTCTCCAGGGTGCCCAGACCCCTCCATGTGGCCCCTCACTGGGACCTGCCATCTCTCAGAGCTTTGTCATTCTGGACTTCTATGCTTTATTCAGATCATTTCTGCCCAGTTCATCTTTCATGATAAGCTCTTCTTTGCTATCAAGTTTCATATCTAAAACTAGTATTTCAACAGCTCAATGTGGTTAACAATTAATAATATAACCTTATTGTAGTGGAGTTTCAATATACTGCTACATTGCTGTGAGACACTGGAGAAATCCTTTGCTATAGGGTTGAAAGATGCACAGGCTTTGCTCTTCTCAGGCATTTAAGACTACCTGGCTCTGAAGACACATCCCAAAGGACAAGTTTTATTATGGGGAATACATTTGGACAGAGTGCAAAAAGGTTAGTGTCAGAGAATAATCGTATTTTCTGAAGACTTTAAAAGAATTCTATAAACATTTGCTCTCTGATAAACTTATACAGTAGTCTCCCTTTTGTCTGGGTTTCACTTTCTATGGTTTCAATTACCAGAAGTTAATTATGGTCCAAAAGTATTAAATGAAAAGTTCCATAAATAAACAATCTAGACGTTTTGCCCTGCATCCTATTCTGCAAAGCATGATGAAATCTCACAGCATGCCAAGTGTTCCTCTGGAAGCATCTCATCCCCTTGTCTAGCATATCCAGATGCATACACTAGCCTCCTATTGGTTCCTCAATTGCCCTTTCAGGGTCCAGATCTATGTCACAATGGTCTAGTGCTTCTACTCAAGCAATCTATATATCACCGTGCAACAGCCTGAAAGTTCAAGAGTGACAGCACTGGCAATTCAAATATGCCAAAAACTGCAGTCATAAAGTGCTTCCTTAGATGAAAAGGTGAAAGTTCTCAATAAGGAAAGAAAAAAACTGTGTATCAAATTTGCTAAAATCTATAGTGAGAATAAATCTTTTATCTATGAAATTGGGAAGAAGGAAAACAATTGTTCTAGTTTTGCTGTTTCAACTAAAACTGCAAAAAACTTATGGCCACAGTGCACAATTTCTTTGCTGAGATAGAAGAGTTACCAAGCTTGTGGGTGGAAGAAAGGGACGGAAAGCCTGTTCTCATTGATGGCAATGTATTCACTAGAAATCATTGAGTACATTAAGAGACTTCAACAAATGACTCCCCTAACACAAGTGACTTCAGGCCATCAATAGGTAAAGGATGCTGGCACCGATTCAGGATCAGGTTTAGACTCAGAAGCACACAAATTGCCAGGAAGGTCATGTCTCTCAGTGAAGAATCTGCTGCCCTATTTCCAGCTGAGTGAAGAAGCTGATGAAGGAGAAAGGACACCATCCAAAGCAAGAAGCCAGTTGCGATGAAACCAGCCTCTTCTGGACACCAGGCTCCACTGTAAAAGGGCAAAGGGGCCACCAGGACATGAGACAAGAGTGATAACTTCCAGTGAGAATGTTCTTCCAAAAGGTTTTGAAGAAAAGACTTCTAGTATTGAGAATCCTCAACTATGGCCACCACCTGCTCCTGACATTCACCAGTGGACAACACCAAGGCTGTGAACCGGGGTCACTGAAGTAAATGATACTTTTTCTAATGTGTCATCAGGAGGTTGGTAATAGTCCAATGCTGCATCACAATGCCCCTGTCATTCACTGCTCTGCATCTCACCACATCGGCACTGCGTCATCTCACGGACTCACAGGAAGAAGGGTGGGTAGAGTGCAGTAACTTATCGAGAAAGAGGACTCATTCACAGAGCTGTTCTCACAATAGATTGTTTTAATTACTCTATTTCATTATTAACAACAGTCCTTAGCCTCTTACTGTCCCTAATTTATGAATTAAGCTTTACCATAACTATGTAAGTGCTATGTAGAAAACTAAAACACTAAATATGCACAGACTGTCATTGGACCCTTGAGAGATTTCAACAAGTGACTCACCCGAAACCAGTGACTCCAAGGCATCTACGGCACATAAAGGATGGTGGCACAGATTCAGGATCAGGTTTGGACTGAAAAACATAAAACTTTTTTGTTTGGCCTGGCCTTCTGGCTTCAGGCGTCCACTGTGGCCTTGAAGTGTGTCCCCCGTGGGTAAGAGGAGAAGCTGTCCTGGAAAGTAGTGGGAGCTTGGCAGTTACACATGCCACTGTCATATGCTATAAAATCTTAGGTTCCAAAGTCTCCAGCTAAAAAACACTTAGGAAACCAATATTCCAGCTCGCTACAGGTTCAACAAAGTTAGTTTTTCCTGCAATTTAAAACTATTTCTTCAGTGGACCACCCAAGTATTCGATTTCTATGTAGCAGTTATAATATATTTTAGCATGTGTATTTAAACAGTAAGTCACGTTTCTAGCACAGGAAGCAAATAGGAACTGCAGTTAGGGCCAGGTGTGTCCTCCCAGGGTGCCCTTGGCGAGGGGCCTGGTGAGCTTCGGCTCACTGAGGAACTTGGCTCTGCCAAGGCTGAGTTCCCCGCCATGCTTCCCCGTACATTCTCATGAATTAACTGTGCTCAACATGTGCAATGCTTACTGTAACAACTTACGGGACAAAGGCAGAAAATACTTAAGGTTATGGGCTATGAATCATGGGCTATAAACCAAGTTACCCGGGATTCTGAAGTTACTACATATACCACTGTTTGCTCAAGGGTCAGGAGACAATTTAACACTTTAACATCATAATTCTGTGAAAAGATGAGAGTGAAGTAGTATGTTTCGTGCACCTATGGTATAGGGTATCATACTTAAATTCTTTCAATCATTGACTGACTTTTACTGAAAAAGAAATAGCAGATGTAGGAAGGAACCAAGCTCATCAGTGTAGAACTACTGTCTTAAATAAAGACAGCCTAACTCAAAGCCCACATTTATCACAGGCAAGAAAGCTGTCGAATACCTTGAATTCGGATATCTTAGCTGTTATGAGTTCTCTGTTATATTTCACCCTCTATTTGGGCTTAAATATGCAATATTTAAAGCAACAGACTGCAATGATAATAACAATATTATTTGATGACTGTCAATACACATGTGCATAAAATTAGCCCTCACATGCATCCAACTTGACGCAACTGAAGGATGGCGAGGAAGCAAGTTCGTATCATTCTTTATTTCTTGGTGCGCCTATCAGGGCCTTTCTGGAAGAGATTAACATTTGAACTGGTAAACTCAGTAAAGAAGATCACCCTCACCTCCGTGGGTGGCACCACGTGGTCTGCTGAGTGCTAAACCTAAGGAAAAGATAGAGGAATGTAAATTCTTTCTGTCTTTGAGATAGGACATCGATCTCCTCCTGCCTGCTGCCATCTGGGCTCCAGGTTCTCAAGGCTTCGGAGAATTACAATACCATAAACTCCGTCCTCCTCCTCTCCTCCCTCTTTCTCAGGCCTCAGACCGCAGCCCGGGACTCATGCCACTGACCACAGGCTAATCTGGTCCCTGGACATTTGGACTCAGACCAAATTATACCATGGATTTGGATGACTTTCTTGCCTGTGATCACAGGACTTCTTGGCTAGGACAATCAAATGAGCAAATTCCTGTGCTAAATTTGTCTCTGTCTCTCTGTTTCCCTCTGTCTCTGTCTCTGTCTCTGTCTCTGTGTTTCCTCACATGCTCATCACTCACACATGCACCCACACACATGTATCTTTTTGGTTCCATTTTTCTATAGAGCCCTGAGTAATACCACCTACCTATGACATGAAAATAGTATCATTTTGTGAAAAATTCTTTATTTACCTTAATGGAAATAATGTAGGTAACATACCACCCTTCTTACACATAATACAAGGAGAAGAGTAATAAACTGGAACTATGCTCTTGACCTGTCCAATGGAGCTATGATTCCAAACACTAGTCTATGGTCTTGCAAACAGCACAGAAAAGACACAAGGACATTAGCTACTAGGAAGAAATTTTCTTGCAAGAGGCAACAACAGCTTCTCCCCGTCCAGGTAGAGAAGGCTTCAGATGTGCAATGGTGGACAAATCTGTATCTTAAGGCGACCTGGCTGCATGAATGTCACTGGAGGCCACCCAGGCTATCACTTCACTAGTCTTTCATGTGGGCCTGCCTTGCCTGGTGGCATCTAAACTAGGCTCCCTCTTAGAAAAATGATATTTAAAAGTAGCAGGAGAAACCAGAAGGAGTGACATTTTCTATAGATGGAAACTATTAGTAAAACATCAAAATACGAAAAGCATATCCAGAGATCACTATCGGCATGTGGGAACATTTCCATGTAGGCACCTCCCACATTCCTTCTTTCAAACAAAGGCAGCATCTTTCCCAGGAATCTGTTCCTGGGGGATTATGGTTGCTGGCCCAGCTTAACATCATCATTTTACAGTAAGAAGTGTCTAAAGACAGACCTAGATTGCCTCATGGGATAACTGCAAACCAAGCAGGGGTATCAGGTAGCCCGCCGGTCATGCACACAGCACTGTCAAAGGGCTGTTCAATTAATGAACTTCAAATTGTGATGCAGGTAAAGGTGTACAGGACAATAAAGTCCCTTTTTCTCTTTTCATTTGTTCATGCAAAAATAACTTTTGTGTTGACCAAACAGGTGAAATTTGATAGCACTTGGTTACACTACTCAGCTAAACACAAGATTGGGAGTGGTGTATACTATGCCATCGACCCCCACACCTCCCACCTGCCCTTTAATGTATTTGGGAGATTCTTTGCTTTCAATTAAGCTCCAATTTATGGCCACACCTGTAACCCCAGGTCTTTGGAAACCTGAGGTGGGAGGATTACAAGTACTCAACCTGGCCAACTTAGCAAGATCCTGTCTTTAAATTTAAAAAATATAAAAATCAAACTAGGGGTATAGTTCCGTGCAAAGACCTTGGGTTCAGTCCCCAATACTGAAAAACAAACAAGCAAATAAATCAGCAAACTCCAATATTAAAAGCAATCTAAGTCTCCCACTTATAGTGCAGGTGTAACAAGTGAACACATCCATCCTAGGTGTATACAGGTCCGGGGGGATCAGCTCAGCACCCTGGCTGGCTTCAACTCACAGGATTCCAATTCTTGCTTCAATGTAATCACTGCTGTGCTATCAGCCAAGCAGCCTGTATCTGTATAACACCGCAGGTCTACTGTGCCGGGTTAGGGCTGAGGACAGACGTAAAACCCACAATCTGCATTTTGAGACCCTTTGAAAGGAGGGACGATGTCCTCACTGTACCATGCTGGGATCACTGGCCTCTGCAGATCACTTGGCAGTTGTGGGAAAGGGGACAACAGAGAAAACTGAAGATGCCCCTGATGCCTCTCAGACTGTGCCCAAGAAGTCCTTCTCTTTCCTCTTCCATTTCTTCTTCCTTCCTCATCCTTTTCTTCTTCCCTGTCTTTATCCACCTCTCCTCTTTCGCTTTCGCTTCCCTCTCCTCCTCTCCTCCCCTGCTCATGCTTTAGTTTCACTCCTGCTCCCAAGCACTCAAATAGAGGGTGCTTAGCAGTGTGGAATTTCTTGTTAAGTCCCCAATCATGATATTTTGTCATCTTTGGGCTTTTGCACCCACATTGCCAAAACATACTACATGTTCCAAAAATGCTGAAATATAGTCTTAACGTCAGACTTACCAATGAAGCATCAGATCTATCAATTCCGAGTCTGAAGTTTAGGAAGAATTAAAATGTGACAAGGAGAAAATAGAATTTTGCCTAAATCTGAACTATTCACAGCTGAGGAATATAAATAAAACTCTTTAAATATGAAAGCTTCCGACCAGATAGTGTGAGATTTGGGGAATAGGAAATGACAAAATAGTCTTGTTGATTTAAAGATTTCAATAAATACCTAGATCATTGGTGCAAGACTAACTTCACCTCTTAGCCTACCCTTCAGCAGTACTAGTGCTGTTAGTATTCCAGGGGAGAATTTATTGGCAAAGACCAACATTATATCACCAAAATTAAAAAATTTTGTGCTTCAAAATGTACCACTAAAAAAATGACCCATAGAATGGAAGAAAAACTTTAAGTCATATATCCAATAAGAACTAGAATTTGTGAAAGTGCCTCACAAATCGACAATAAAAAGATAACACAATTAAAAATAGACAAAGAGCCCAAACTCACTTTAAAAAAAAAATACATAGTCAATGGTCAATTTTTCATATGAAAAAAATGTTCAGTATTATTAGCCATCAAGAAAATGCAAAAGACAGGACATGGTGGCACACATCTGTAATCCCAGCACATGGGAGGCTGAGGCAGGAGGATCACTGCAAGTACAGGGCCAGCCTGGGCTACATAGTGACTTCAAGGCCAGCCTAATCTAAATAGTAAAACCCTGTCACAACAAACAAAAAACAAATAAAAGGCAAATAAAAACTTCAATGAGAAAAATATTAATTTATACCTACTGGGAGGGCTGTCACAAAAATGATAGTCGGGAGATCCTCAAAATGTTAAACATAGAATTACAGTATGAATGGACAATTCTACTCCCAGGTATATACCTACAAGAAATAAAACCACGTCCTGTGCAAAAACTCGTACATGAAAGTTTATAGCAGACAACATTCATGACATGGAAAACCTGAAACCACTCAACACTATTCAAAAGTCCACTAACTGAATGATGGAACACACACACACACACACAAACATACACACACACTGCAATATTACTCTGCAATAAAAAGAAATGAAATTTTGATATATGCTACAACATGGATGGACCTTGAAAACATACTAAGAAATCAGTGACACTGCACTATGCATTTTGTATGGCTCCACCTGTGTAAAATGGAACAAAAGATAAATCTATAGACAGGTAATTTGTAGTTGGGGTCAAAAAGAAAATAGAAAGTGGACACGGTGAGCCCATCTTTTTTTAAGCTAAAGATGTTCTGAAGTGTTTTGTAGCGATGGTTTGCACATGTCTGTGAAAATAATGAAGCTCCTGGGGCCAGGGATACAGCTCAGCAGCAAGGGACTGCCTAGCAAGCATGAGGTCTTCAGTTTGATTTCTAGTACCAAAAAACAAAAAAAAAGCCATTGAAATATACAGCTGAACTCGGTAAATAGCATGCTGCTATGGTTTAATCCAGAATATCTTCCAAAAGCCTCAAGCTCGGAGGTGGAGTTTGTCAGTGTTGTCAATGAGTAAATGGCTCTTTGGCTTAATTTGGATGGAAGTCATGAGTCGGCAGAGTGCAGCTCTGCTGGCAGTCCTCATGTCCATGCCAGAGAACGCTGGATGTGAACCCCGGACTTGGTGGCTGCTGGTCTCTGCCGCTGCTGGCTGCTACCAGCTGACGCCGACTGGTACTCTACGCACGGGCGACTCTCCTGGGTCTGGTCTCTGCAGTTACCAGCTGCCCTTGCTATTATAGTTGCCATTCAGCGAGGGGGCAAGCAGGGTGACCCAGGACGTTTGATTAACAGCTGTCACATCTCCGGGAAGGATGGAGAGACTGATAATTATACTACTCATTTCTATTAATTCATTGAAATAAATGGTTTGTGCTTATATTGTTTGGTCAACTTTGCATGCCTATATCTTACAATCTGAGCAACTAGTTTGGAGATAACAATATGCAATATATTAACCACTGTTAATTTCCTATTTTCTTGGTTTGAAACTCTGTGTCATTCTTTTTATTGTTTTTTTTTCCTCTTTAAAATTAAAACCAAAAAAAGATGGTGGGGTTGAAACTAGGGAATCTTCCGGAAGGGTAACCATGTTTATCCTACCTAATTGGGGTTGGCGGAGGTTGAAGATGTTAATGGTGGGCTCCATGCCCTCCCTCACTAATCTTATCAACACTAGTGTTACCCTTGTCAAAGCAGTGGCTGAATTGGAGCGGGGGAAGGGCACCATGACTGACACTGCACTCCTGAGTGACCTGAAAGAGCATAGCCACCAAATAACCAGGTAGGACACTAAGGCCAGTTGTCTCAGACCCATAAGAGGTGGTGAAAGGAAGTGAGGTGAGAGGGACGGGTATGACAGTTGCCAGTCATACCATACCCTTCTTGGCCAGCAGAGGAAAGAGAGAACAGTTAGGAGCTTCTCCTCTGTGCCAGGATGAGGTGGGCCACTGGGGAATGACCTAGGATGACGCATTCTTGTCCTGGGCTCCTCTCTTCTGCCTGTGCTTCCTGTGGAATGGCTTTCCTCCACCATGCCATTTCTGCCTTGGAACCAGCCAACCGTGGACTGATCTCTTTTGAAATATGGATGTTGGGTATTTTGTTCTAAAGGTGAAAAAGCTAACACAAGAAAACTGGCATCAACAGTGGGGTCATTCCTATGACTTTATTTAAATTTGTGGCTTAAAAACTTTTTGAAACTGGACTGCAGGAGAAGTTCAGAAAGGTTTGGAGATGCAGACTACAGAGGGCCTAAAATGCTATAAGCAGAGTCTTGCAGGTGACTCTGCTCAGAGCCTAGAAACTCAGAATGCTGGTAGGAATGCAAACAGTAGAAATCAAGCTCAGGAGGTTTCAGAGCCAGGACTCTATTGCAAACTGGACTAGAGGTCATGTGCATTTAATTCTGGCAAATAATTCATGGTTTGCCCATGGCATAAGACAGTATGAGGCTGAATTTAAAGGTGGTGGACTACCTGGTCTGGTAGAGAACATTTCAAGTTCAGGCTATGCCATGGTTAACTACTGTTTACTTTCAGACAGATCTACAGTGAAAACCAGGAACAAAACAGCAGAGATGGTTTATTTGAAAAATCTGAGCTCGGTCAAAAAGAAAGCATCTCTAAAGCTGGAGTCAAGGAGAGTGTGGTTGCTGAAAAATAGGCACTGAAAAGCAGCCAAATACTTTACATCAAGACAATAGAAAAGAGGCCTTGAGGACATCTCAGGTAATGCCCAGACCCTACCCACCACAGGCTTAAGCATATAAAGAGGCAAACTACTCTGAAAGCATTTGCTTTCAAAAGAGGAGCCCTGCTCATTCAAGGCCACCTAAGGAAGATTTTACCGAGTTCAGCCATCCAGGCACTCAGAGGCCATTGCAACAGTGGTACTAGGGGGAGCAGTCTATTGCTTGACTTAGCAGCAGACCTTTGCACCATCCACATGGTGTTGGTTTTTTATTCATGCAAAGTATATGAGTTATGGGGTTGTGGTGGCATCTACCTAGATTTCAAAAAGGACCAGGCAAACATGTGTGACAGAGATGTAGTCCCTGCCAGAAGCCCCTGTAAGAGTAGGGTTTGAGGCTGTGAGAGTGACATCAAAAGTGCAGTGGAGACCCTAAAAAGTTGAGCATTTCAGAAACATGGAATGTGTACTGGAAAAATAAAACACAGGCAGTGAGTGCAGCCACTGCAAGAGAGGTCCTGTGGGCTATAACCAGCAAGGTCATAGGGGTAGGACTGCCCAACCCCTTTGGATTTGATGCCTCACAATTTGACCCGGATGCTGGAATGAGACTACAGGAGTCAATATTTTCCTGCCTAAGTTTCAGTCTTATTTTCATATGATTCCTTTATAACCCCCATTTCTCTTTTCTGGAATGGGAACATGTGCTCTGTGCCATTGTATGTTGAAAGTACTCAACTTTCCTTCTGATTTTCATGTGGGCTCACTGCTAGGACTTTGTCTTGAGTCTCAGAAGAGACTTTAGACTTGGCCTTCTTAGCAATTTTGGAACTGTTAAGATCATGTTAGAATCCATTAAATGTATTTTACATAATGAGATGGGCATGAGCCCTTCAGGGGCCAAAGCAGAATGTTAAGGGTTAGATCTAAAATACTCCCAAAAGTCTCATGTTTGAAGGTGGGGCCTGGTTGGAGGAAGCAAGTAACTAGGGTGTGACCTGGAAGGGTATGAGTGATGCCTCAGTTCATAAATTCAGTTCTCTCCACAATTCTGATTGCATACCAATCTGGATGACCAATGGAATCAAATCTCCCCCCTAGGCTCCCCATTGAATCTAACCATTGAATTTCATTTGCATCTCACTCAAGTCAGTTTGCAACCAGAATCATGGAACAAATCAAGTGTGTGAACCAAGATACCACTGTATTCTTGTCTTTAGCTCCTCTTTTCTTTCCACTTTCTACGTGCCGTGAATTAAGCAGTTTTCCTCCACCATGCTCTTTCACCATGCCAATTCTGCCTTGGAGCGAGCCTACCATGGACCGTACCCACTGAAACTGCAAGCTAAATGAACTTCTCCTCCCTTGGGTTGTGAGTGTTGGATATTTGTCCCAATAATAGGAAAGCTGACTAAAACACACGGAATGTGGGTTACAGCTCAATAAATCTTTCAGAAAAGACTTCCCGAATGATACAGAGCTGACCTTACAAATCACTTACCTCAGATAACAATAGCACTTCTCTGTCACTGTGGCAAACTGAAAAATCCCACAGAAGTTCTAAATTCATCCCTGAACTCATCCCCAATATGTAGGGGAACATATTGTTCCTTGTTGAGAATCACACACACACACACACACACACACACACACACACACCTAATGTTGAACAATGTGCATAAATGCATGCATTTTTTGGTGCTCTTGCCAATAGATATGCAAATAAGCTCTCTGCTCTACTCTCTCAAAACAACAGGAGAATCAAAAATCAGCAAGAGAAGTTGCCTTTAAAACCATCCTATGTGTTGCTTTCAAAATGCATGCACATTGATATTGGGGACAATCTCACATTAATTTTGTTGAGGCTATTTTCACCTCCAAAATAGTCAACTATTTTAATCCCTGAAGTAATGGAGTGCTTTCAAACACATAACATAGAGGGAATAATTTTTCATAGTCTATAAGAGTGTTTTCCACACATTACTTTCATGTATCTTTGATAAATAGAAATCTAAAGGAAACTATTGACAATAATAGACCAGAAGAGAGAGATTAGTAATATTAGAAGAAAAACATCCCAGTTCAGTGTTTTTATAGTTTTTAAAAAGTCCATCATTCAATGTGAAATGAAGCAAATAAATTATTCTGTGAGACAGTGGGAACCAGAAACCACTTGAGTGTGAATGTAGTAGTATATTGGCCTCTTGGCATGGTAGGCAGGCTTTGGAGTTATGTTTTTCATCACAAAATACACACACAATAACAACGAACCTTTTATATCTTAAAGAGCTTTATAGATATGAAGCTCCATTCTACCCAAAATTGAATATTATAATTAGGGTGTTATATTGGTTATTTTTCTCTTGTTGCTGGAACAAAATACCCAACACCCAAAGTTAAAGAGAGGAAAGTTTATTTAACTCAGTCTGTAGAGATTTCAGTCCATAATTGGCTGGCTCCAGGGCAGAGGGCAACAGTTCATGGTGGGAGAAGACAGCAAAAGCAACAAAAGAAAAGAGGGGAGCAAACCTCTTTCATCCCTTATGTCATATGCAGACTACCCACCCTAGGCCAGTATACCACACACACCCTTAGTCTCAGCATTAGACCATGAGTCAACCACTAACTCTGGATTCAGCCCCCAGACAGCATGAGAGGCTCTAGGGGACACCCAGACACTATGGGTCTTGACACCATAACAGGTGGATATAAGGACGAAGTCAAAGCTACTCCCAGACTTAGGTCAATTCCTGTCTTAAATAACTAAAGTCTAAAGCAGTGGATAAACACAGTCCTCATAGACACATTCAATAACCTGAGCTCCCTCCAGCTCCCTCTTCAATAGTTCAAGATCGCCAAGAAAGGTCCATCTGTTCCTTGGGAGCCAGAAGGATTCAGAAAGACTGCCCAGCCCCCTTCTGCCCCAAGTGTGAACACAGGAACCTGTCTATTCTTAGGTAAGCCCAGTGATCCCCATCCCCTCCGTTCACAGGAAGGACTCAGCAACCAAGCTTGGGAGCTGATGCAAGTGACAGAGAGAAACCACCCAGCAAAAAGAGATTTAAACCCAAACCAGCTCAGCCCTCAGGAAGCCCCACCCCCACCCCAACCCCAAAGCTCCAGGTCAGATCCAAACAGCCAGGAGCCCACCCTAATTGGATCCACAGCAGGAAAGGATGACTGGGTTTTTCCAGCCCTCTGAAGGTACACAATGCTTCCCTTTGGGACCTATCAAGTGACAGAGCAAACTGAAATATTTCTTCACCAACTTCATCCCCATAAGGAGTCTCTACAGAAAAGCATGTCATGAAGTGCCTGAAGATATTATGCTTGGAAATTTCTTCAGTGCTCACTGGATTAAGAGTAAACTGATTTCACAGCCCCTTGACAGATCATCAAACCAAGATAAAGGGTCAAGTCTAAAACTGGAGCTTGCAATCTGACTTTCCAAAGGCATTTGCATAGCAACAAAGTTTTCCCTTCTGTTAAAACAATTAGAGGCAGGGATTAAATATTTCAATCCGATTTTACATACCAAATTCACCTACAATGCCAGCTCTTCGTCAGAATAAACCATCTTTTGCCCGCAAATCCATTTCATTTCAAGTCTTTCGAGTCTGGCACCCATAAAAGAATTAGCCAAACCACAGTTATAAGAAGAGAGAGTAACTGAGCACCTGCTAAACTTTCACACAGTGCTGGAAAACCCTGATTACCTAGATGACTTGTGAACAGACGCTTCTGAATTTAGCACCCATGTCTATTGACCTGTTGTCCTGAGAATTTATGAATTATTTTGGTGCTTCCAAGATGGCATTTATAGACACAGGTCCACACAAACAAGCATTACTAGCAACAAAACCACTCCTACTAGTTAGAGTGTGGGGCCCAAACCTTGGTCTTCTTTCCCAGGCTTGGAGAACAGGGCCCATCTGGTTTCTGCAGATTAGACAAGTGATGTCTCTTTGCATCCTTAAGTTGATTCACAGATCCAAAAAGCTTTTGTTTATGTGAAAAACCTTTTGTCTACTCAGTACTATTCACCAACCTAGAAATTAAAATACAGAAAATATTTATATATTTAGCAACTCCTTGAAAAATATAAATAACCCATCACATAACAACATTTGTAACACATTTTTATTAAATGTGACCATAGTTTCTAAAATAAAGCTGTTAGTGAGAATAGACATATTATTGCAAATTTTTACAAATCTCATCATGTTTGGCTGCAAGACAGCTGGAGTCTCATATCTACTTCTGCATTCAATCTGTGGTGAGATGTTGTTTTAGTTCAACTATATAGGGAGAAAATCTCACCTCAAGGGATATATAATTAAAACATATTTTATAACCTTTTAAGATAATTTGAATTTTAAGATATTTAATTTAGTATTTAACTTGATTTTAAGATAATTATAGTCTTAAGACTACCCAAAAGTGCAAAAAATGGTAGTTTCTCAAAGAAAAGTAAGATAAAATTGATCAATGAACTTTTTGTTCAGTGACGTGGCCTCTGTCTTGCATTTTGAACAGATCTTTTATTCATGCTTCATTCTGAAACACCATACAGAGGTTGCTTGTGAAATATTGGTCACTAAGGTATGAACATCTTCCAAATGTTAATACCCACTCTTTCCCCAATAAATTTTCCTACTCTTAACCTCTATTTCTTCTTAGAATTCATTCTTTGATTTTGGAGAACACAAACTCTGCCTATTTGACAACATTACCGCATAAAGTATTACATCTTCTAATGTCACCACTGATTTAATCAGAAATGCCTTAGAAGTTGGGAAACTGTCAAGTTAATAGTGAAGGATGGAGGTTTTTAAAAATTCTCTTTTCCTAATATCTAGCAGTCTCATGCAAGTTTGAATTTTACTACTGGAGACAAATCCAGTCAAAATTTTCTCTTCAAAGTGACCAAAGCCACCTTGTTCATTTACAAGTAAACATCTGCAAGTATCTAGGTCTGAGTAGTTTGCATTTATTTGCTAGTCAATCATTCAAGCAGAAATGGCTTCCCAGGAGAGAATAAGCAAGTTCAGATTCAAAGCCCCAAATGCCAATCAGGAACTGCCAACTTGCCTCTAGTAGAGACTTTACGAGTCAGAAAAGCACTGATCTATATTTAATTAGGGCCTTCCATATTAGCCAGTCACCCGCTTGTTTTTTCTTGCTTCTAGGTGCACAATAAAAGCTTCCTTTCATACTTCCTCACAGAAACATGGAACCGTATAAAGGGCTTATGTTGCGCCATCATGAAACACCAAATGCTCAAATGAACTCATGAAAATTTTAATGTATCTAGGTTATTTTTTAAGAATAGGAAAATTTCCTAGAGAAAAGGAAAGGCAAATGGGAATAGCTCCTGAGACACAGGAGGGGTCCCAAATAGGTTGCCAGTGACCCCACCTCCCAAAGGAAGAGTTATACAGCGAAATCATGAGGTAGATACAACGTGGGTCAAAATTATGATCAATCATAAGATTTCAAGTATAGACACTTAGGTAACACTGACCTAATGGTAGAAAGGTTACATGAATGACATCCTTAACCTTAGTTGATAATCTATAGTCTTGGTTGTGCCTTTAATCTTAACAGTCTTGGTCTTATAGTCTTAGTAGGTGGGAGAGGATGGTTCATCTCAAAAGGGTGATAACCAGTAATTCCAAGCCTCCATTCTTCCCTTAGGAAAGTATATAAAACTAGCCACTGTGACTTTAATCTTTAGATGTGCCTCTAGCCACAGTCTTGATGGATTCTCATCTTTTGTACTGACTCCCTCGAGGGTCCATCCCTGTCTGACTGCCTACTATTTTTCTACCTAACTTAGCTGTCTATAGTTTTCCCTGCTTTGAAGAGGTATCCTTAACTGTGGTTAGGGGAGAAGGGGCATAGTTTCCATCCAGCTGATTCCTGCTGAGAAGGGTCAGTGTAGGGGAAATCACAGTCCAGGGCCTTCTCTGGAGAAATGATCTAATGAGCCTCAGGTAGAAGTCATGTTGCAGTCTATCAGTTATGAACTCTTGACAAGGTCGATCTGGTGGATCCTGGAAAAAGAGTCTGACACATTTGTCATTGGTTCCATCTGCATGGTCACTTGGAATCTGGCCGCTCTCCTTTGAAGTACCTCAGTGGGACCCCCAAGATGATATAGGGGAAATGATAGTTGTCAAATATGCCAAGTTTGTGTTCTCTGAAATCAAAGAATGAATTCTAAGAAGAAATGGAAGTTAAGAGTAGGAAAATTTATGGGAAGAAAAGAATGGGGAATAGGAATAGCTTCTGAGAGGCAGGAAGGATTCTGAATGGGTTGCTTCTAGGTTTAGCTTTTAACAGAAATTAAGAAAAATGCAAATAATCACAATGTGTTGTGTATCGGGATCAATAATTTAATAGCTGAGACTGAATGACTCAACTTGATCGGTTTGGTGGATTCTCAGGGTATTGGTGGAGCACTGTTCTGGGTGCGTCTGGGTAGGGTATGGAGGCAGGCTGGTGGGCACTGTGTGGTCTCTCGCCAGTCCCTCTCTGGACTTACTGACCTGCTCTGCTTCCCAGTCACTGTGAACTAAGCAGTTTTGCTCCACCATGCTCTTTTGCCATCTTGTTTTCACCTTGAGCCTGTGAACCATGTACTGGATCCCCTGAAACTACGAGCTAACTTACACTTCTCCTCTCTTAAATTGTAGTTGTCAGGTATTTCTGCCCAGCAGTGGGAAAACTACTACAGAAATTTGGTCTCACAAAACTGGGGTTGTTTTTAAACCAGATTTGTAGTAGAATCAGGAGCAAAAGGCATAGCAGAAAAACTTCAAAAACTTAAATGTTGGCACAGAAGGAACCAAATTTGTGAAAATCTGAGGCCAAAAGAGGTGTGGTTGCTGAAGAAATTAGTGTCATTTTTTTTAAAAAACAACCTAAGCACAGTGTACAGGAATAAGAAAGATACCTCTTTACAAATCAGTAGTCTCAAGGGCGAAAAAGTGTCAACCTTTGATTTGAGAAGAGAGTACTTGAACTTTCTGATTGAAAGGAGTCCTAAGGAATTGGTTCCTAATAATTCATTTCACTGTATTCTGCTTCTCAGATACCAGAGACAACCACAGCCACGGTCTGCACTGGGCTGGGGAGCTGGCCCTTGTTCTCACTGATGGCAGACTTTGGACTCATCCCCACTATGATGGTTTTGTCAACATGCAGAATGCAAGAGTTGTGGACTGCAGGAGGCTTCCACCCAGATTTCGAAGGAAGGTTGAGGAAGCTAGGCAAGGAGCCCTAAGAGGGTGAAGCTGGTTCCTTGCTTCCAGGTACACAATGAAGTAAAAGGTGTGGTGGAGACCCTGGGACACTGGTGACACCAGGAACATGTTGTCACCTGAAGAAAGCTAAGGCTACTGTGAGCAACTTAAGAGACAGAACATGAAGAACATTGCCCCAAGACCATAGAAGTGGGGCTGGTGAAGATATCGAACTCACATTTCGCTAGCACATGGCAAGATGTCATATAGGGAGCAGCAGAATGCAATGTTGTTCAGTCAGGCTTTGTCCTATTTTCTATCACCCTAACCCTCCTTTGTAGAAAAAGAAATGTCTACCCTGTATCATTGTACCTTGAATTATGGAACTTGTCTTTATTTTTAAAGAGGTTCACAAAGAGTTTTCCTTGAGCCTCAGAAGAGACTTTGACTTGGACTTTTTAAAAAGACTGGGACTGTGGAGACGTTGGAAGAGAAGTCATTTTTCCTTATATGCAAGATATTTCTATCATGGTAAGTGGAATTATAACTTTGTACTTATTTAGGGATTAAGTGTGATTTAAGAAGATATGTTTGGGGGTCAAGTCGACAAAGGGTGGGCTGTGACAGTTAAGCTGGACTGTGTCCATTTGATTGACTTGAGAGCCACCCAGGCAGTTGATGGAGCCACTTCTGCATGTGCCCAGGTGGAAGTGTGACTTTGGGGGCTATACCTAGCCCTACCCTCTCCTGTCTAGGTCTGTAGCTCTGTGCAATTTCCTGGCCACCAGGAATGAAGCAGCTCTGGTCCACCACACTCTTCTGCCGTGATGTCTCTGCCTTGGAACCTGCCAATCGTGGAATAAATCGCCTACACCATGAGCTAACTAAATCTTTCCCTCCTTAAGTTTTGCTGGGGATTGTGTCCCAGCAACAGGAAAGATGACTTACACAAACAGTGATGAAGATTTTGTCATATCTGCTTCATTTTCCATTTTTTGCTGAAGCATTTTAAAGCAAATTCCAAACATCATGTCATTTTACTGTACTCCATGCAAAAGGCATCTCTGAAAACATGACTAGTGCTAACGGTGTAACACAATTAACAACCATTTACTTGTTTCATGTAAAGCCCCCTCAATTAAAAAATTGCCAGCTGTCTCAAAAATTTCATTTACACTTGGTTGACTCAAATCAGAATCCAAGCCAGGGCCCCTTAATTACCTTTGATTGTTACATCTGAAGTTTTTTTTTTAAATACAATTTTCCTTTCTCATTTTTTCCTACACTAGTCATTATTGTGTTATAGAAACTAAATCAGTTGCCTGTAAAATGTCCAACATACTGAATTTCTTCCCTGTGGTATTAACTGGTTTCTCCATCTATATATTTCTTAGATATAACAGTTAACCATTTGAGTGTGATCAGTTTTAATGTTTTTCATAAGGATGCTTTAAGTAGTAGTGTGAGGGTCATATCCCATCACACCAGGAGGTACATGAGGCCTTGATATCCCATAGTTAGTGATAACACATGATGGGTGAATGGATTCAGAAGGTGCAATCTGATCTCCCTACTGTGTCCCCCCAATTATTGAGCTCCCCATCAAGCTTCCATCTGTGGATGATCATTAGCCATTGCAAAATGAAGATTTTACACTTCCATCATTACTTTCACTTTTTAATAGGAGCCCTCCATACCACAAGACTCTGTCACCATCTAGGGATTTGTGATAACTCTGAAATACAGCACATAGAGAAAGAAAGAAGCAATGTGTAATTCTTTCCTCAAGTTTTTATAGTAAATTGTTTTTAGTCACTTACAGTGGTGCCCAATGCATTTCATGTTGTAGTTCTTAAATATGGTTTTTAATTTGTAGGTTTTCATGGAGTTAATACATTTTTGCCAGTTGCATTCATGATTCTTTTTGAACTTATGGTGGCCAATGGAAGCCCTCTCCTTCGGTCCCTGGGTCTCTTGGACAAACAATATAAGTCTTTTAGAGCTTATGTGGTGGCCATGGAACATTCCAGGGTCATCATATGGATTTCCTGCCCCACACCTGGGTGCTACCCTCCTGGGGCATCCTCGCTGCTTCTCCGTAGGAATCGCGTGTAAAGGTCACAGGCTCTATCAGTGCGATGTACACCGTGATCATGGGCTGCCATTTCTTCTTGCCTTTTCAGTAGACAAAGTTAGCAACTCGAGAGTTTTGAAATTAAAAAATTTGAAGATTCACACTAATATTTCTTATTCAGAGCTGAGTGCATTTTTCTTACTTTTTATATTTGTGCCTCTTTTACCGTACTCCGCATATATTTCTTTCAAACACTCATACTACAGTCATATGTTGTATTAACCTCCTTTAACAAACTATTGAATGGAATTTTGTATTTTTTGCTTTTTATGTCTCCTTATTGTATATCTCACTAAAAGCATTACAGCATGTCTGTGTTTAGAATAGCACGAGTCATATTAGCTAAATCTTGGAAGTAGCCTGTATATCCATCAACAAATGAATGGGGAAAGAAAATGTAGTTTTTATACACCATGGAGTACTACCCTGCCATAATGAAGGATAAACTTAAGTCAATAAATGGGAAATTGGACACACATTGAAACCATAATGTTAAATGAAATAAATCAGACCTAAAAACTTGCATATTGCACAATTTCTTTTATATGAGAACACAAAGTTTTAGTTCATTAAAAAGCAAAATAAAAGATATATAATAGGAAACAGGAGATAGATGTTTTGCAAAAGAGAAAGGGACCAAGAGATGAAGGGAAGGTGGAGGAAAGGGAGGAGAAAGAGACGAAAAGAAGAATGAAGATGTGCTATGTACATGTGGTAACTTCCCACAAAGTGTTAAAAATTAAAATTACGTAGGTAAAATCATTTCAAGTAATTTTCCTCTGTAATTTGGAAACTACTTGGAGTGTTCACTTTAGTGTGTTTTCTTTTCATTACAAGGGATTTGTAAGTTTGCAATGCATTTATAGCTTTAGAAACCAAAATTATATAACAAATGCCAGGACCCAATGCAGGTCCTGAGGTTCTTGGGGTCAAGCACCAGTGAGAGGATGAGAAAAATAAAGAAAAAACAAAGCTGAGGTCAGGTGGAGCCCTTACTCTCCTGATGGGAGGAAAGGAACTGCTCAACCAGTGCAGCATGTTTATTTATACCCTCCGAAGAAGAGTATCACTTCGAACCCCACTGCCTGGCAACTTGTTCCCCTGGCAGGCCTGGGCCCCCTGCCTTCTCAGTGCTGGAACAACTTGGCTACATAGTCTGTTTGGTTTCTCTGATTTTTCTGGGCTGGACTTACTTCAGCCCCGCACATGTGATCAACGTCCAGCGTCAACAGCTCGGCTCCCAACAAACAAAATATATATCCAGAGACTCTTCACTTCTAGTTCTCTCCTACGTGTTTTTCCTTCACCTAAAGCTTCTTAGTGTTTGCTTTACCTTCTCAAGGCTTCTGTTTTGCAGGTACTGCAGGTAAATGAGTATAGACTCGTATCTCCCCATTTTCTCATTCAAAGATGCATGCATAACTCTTCATTTTCAGGCACTGTATATAAATCTGGGTATTTGTCTTAGTTACTTTTTACTCATCGCTGAGACAAAATACCTGATGCCCAAAGTTGGGAAAGGAAAGGTTTATTTCTTACAGTTTTTGGAGGTTTTAGTCTATACTCAGTTGGCTCCAAAGCAGAGTGGCATGGCGGGGCCGCAGTTCAAGGCGGCTGCAAACAGCAAAGCTGAAACCGGCAAGAGAGAGAGACACATCTTCTTCCTGCCATTACATCACATCCTGGCTCCACCCCTAGGAGGGTGTAGCACTGACACCAGCAATCCAAGCACTAGACAACGAACCAATCACAAATGCACAATGCAAATACATGAGGCCTGGGGGCCACTATATTCATTTATGGAGATGATCTTCATTCTTTCCTAATTGCATACTGTTCCAGTTTATACTGAACTAGTCATCTATGCTTCAATATTTCTGTGTTACAAATATTGTAATGCAACTTTGCACATTATTTACTACACTTTTGCCCATATATTTTGGATTTTTATGTTATTTTATTTTTATTATTAACTTTT
Source organism: Dolichotis patagonum (assembly GCA_004027295.1). Taxonomy (NCBI): domain Eukaryota; kingdom Metazoa; phylum Chordata; class Mammalia; order Rodentia; family Caviidae; genus Dolichotis; species Dolichotis patagonum. The sequence goes on from PVJX010000410.1 coordinate 32,683, forward strand.
TGGTAGTAGTACCCTAGACCTTTGCATATAGTTACAACTTCAAATTTTGTTAACTGCATGAAAAGGTCTCTCCAGGTTCTAGGTTGCTCAAGTGGGCCTTGAATTTTTGATCCCCCTGCCTCTGCTTCCTAGAGTGCTGGGGTGACAGGCATCGGCAGGGCAGGCTCTTGGAAATGGAACTGCGGTTTAATTGAGTGAGTTATGACATTTTGCTAGACACCGCCATGAGAGCTATGCCATGCTGCATGCCCATCAGTAATACGCTGACTACTTCCCTAAAGCTTGCCAATGGATCACGCTATAAACTTTTGGATTTTTTCACATCTTCTTGCTCGGAAATGGCCTCTCAGTGTAGTTTCCTATCATGTATGATCAGTGAAGGTGGGCATTGTTTTCCATATTACGTATGTCTTTTGCTCATTTTCTAGAAGCTTTATTTATTTATTTATTTATTTTTGTCTTTTTGAGACAGGGTCTCACTAGAATTTCAGGCTGCCCTGGAGCTCACTTTGTAGCCCAGGATGGTCTCAAACTCACAGCGATCCTCCTGCCTCAGCCTCCCGAGTGCTGGGATTACAGGCTTGCGCCACCATACTCAGCTCTAGAAGCTTTTTAAGAAGATTCTAATTGTCGTTTCACTTTTACACCAGCCTCGAGTACTAACACCTTAGGCTAATGATCGCATCTACAGTGCATTTCCATTCCTGAGTTTTGGCAGCGTTAGCCACTGAGGGCGAAAGGCATGCTTATAAAATTTACTTCTGCCCCTGAAACCACAATGTCAGGGATACAAAACACACACCCTCTATTAAATTTTATTCTCGCAGCTGCTCTATGAAGGAAATAGTACAACTATCTCCAGAATAAGTTGAGGAAATTAAGTGTTAGTCACCTTAAAATAACTCATCATAGATTACACAGCTAATAACAGACCCGAGGCTCAGACCCACTTTAGTTTCAGTCTAAATCCTGATCTTGTTATTACTAAACAGTGCCCGTGTCATCTGCCTCATTACTGTTGGACTTCTCTGGAGAGCTCCGTTGTTTTCACCTTTTAAATTTTGTGGTGTGTTATGTTGCCAAATAGATTAAGTTCCACTAGGTGCTATTTTACATAAAAAGTTATATAATAGTTCTATCTATTGCATTTAGGTTCCATACAGTATAGCTATATGCTTCCCTGTAGATGTGCTACTAATCTTTGTCTTCTGTATATAAAGATATCTGTCATGTGTGGATACGTGCATACACATGTCTAGGCATATATATTTTTCTCTATTTCTATCATTAGAGAATTATGCATGGATAAGACAGTGAGCAAGCCACACTGTTTCAGAAAATAGAAAATTGTAGCAGGGTGCCAAAGGGCTGGCTAATCAGCATTTATTCAGTACAGGGGACGTGTGAGGAATTGGTAAATGGGGCAAATAAGCCAGGCAGTTTTAAGTAGATCATCAAGTCAGAGGAGATGAAGCTTCTGCAAACACCACTCATATTGAGATTGTGTAATAAAATATACTGTAAATTGTGGCAATACACACTGGGATCCCAGTCTGACGCACTGATAGGTGGAGAGAGAGTATCATTCGGAACAAAGCATCGAAGAGTGGAAAGAGGCGAAGAGAAGGCCGGCGTAGTGTGCGTTATCGCCGGGTCTGGGTCAGGATGGGAGGTGTCACAGCAAGAGTGCAGAGCGGGACAAAGGGAGCATCATTTCTGGTTTAACAGCAACCACAACTATGAGCCATACTTAAATGCAAGCACCCTGTAACTGTGAAACCCCACAGTGGATGCTGCTTATATATCGGGAGGGAGGAGGAAATGTAATTAAGAGTAACTCATCTGAAGAGATGGCTGCTCCCAAGGTACCACTTTACTCTGTCCTGTTAACCAAAAATTGGAGGAAATTAAAAATAAGTGGCCATCTCAGCATGGTGACACATGACTACAATTCCAGCACTTGGGAAGCTGAGGCAGGAGGAGTGCCACAAGTTAAGGCCAGTCTGAGCTACAGAGTGAGACCCTGCCTCAAAAATAAATAAACACATAGGCTAAATTCTTTCAAAAAATAAAATTCAACTACAGTGTGGAAGCAAATATGGCATTAAACACTTAAAAGTTAAGGGTCCTCCGGAGGTTGCACTGTGTAAGATTCACTGAAACAGCATAAAGGCCACGCTGCAATTTCCAAGTTGAATGTAAAGCAAACAGCACTGAATGATCCGCGAGGTCACTTTACATGGACAGGAAGTGTAATTCACAGCGCATGCGTGTGCTGACCCCACGCGGACCTCTCACTGCCTGTCACTTTTCTCCACCGTCCCCTCGACTCCAGGAACACCGGGTTGCTTCCTTTGAACCCACCTGACACGTTCCTGCCTCATAGCCTTGGTGCTTGTGTGTGGTTCCTTTCACCCAGAACACTATTCCCTGGGCTGCGAGGCCGGTTCCAACCCTCCTCACCCTGGCTCAGCTCTCACCTGACCATGGTCATCTCTGACCACCCTATCTTACCTGTGCCTCTCTCTCCATGACTGCACCCTCTCTTCCTCCCCTGCTTTATTGATTGACTGATCGATTGATTGTAATTCTTACCTCCATCCAGAGTACTGCTTGTTTTACTCTTTTATCTTACTTATTATCTGCTTCTCCTCTACAGTGCAAGTCCCAAGATGGCAAAGATTCTTTTTCTTTTCAATTGACATTGCTATTAAATTAACTCTAGTTAGTGTTCCTACAACCTAGTGGGCACTTAATAAAGAGACTTGAGGCCAGCTGTGATGGTGGACATCTGTCATCCCAGCACTCCGGGAGGCTGAGGCAGGAGGATCAAAACTGCAGCCTGGACAACTTAGCAACTCAGTGAGACCCATTCTAAAATAAAAATACAAAGCAGGCTGAAGGTGTGGCTCAGTATGAAGGTCCTGGGTTCCATCCCTGTTATCACAAAGTAAATAAACCAGTCGGTCTTGGGTGGATGGAGGAGTAAGTGAATTACATTACATCACAAAGGCAAAGAGAAATTCATAGAGAACAGTGGTATCGGGGAATCGAACATAACAGTAAATAGAAGCTAAAAAAGATCACAGAGACTAAGTAATAATATAACGGGTAAGACTGACTCCATAGCTAGGCTGTGAAACAAACTTAAAATCATGCAGTCTTAACTGTCCTTTGTGCCCAGTTCACTGTAGAATATTTACACTCACCAGCCACACAAGGCCACGAAGTAATTTTGATATATTTTAAGGTACAAAAATGCACTTGAAAATTATTTTAATAAAATAAAAATTAGTGACTAACGTATAAGTAAAGATATATTCTCAGAAATAATTACTGGATCGCAGGGTCTCAAAACTGCAGTTACTAATTATTTACAATTTAAAGTACTAAGGATGTGATTTATCACGGCTGCTGAATATACACCAAAGCATACAGGAAGTTAAATGCTTAAAGGTTTTTTTCATTATTAAACAAAAATGAATGAGAATAAAAGAACTGAAAATTCAATTCAGGGAGTTAAAAAGTAAAATCTAAAACAAACTTGAATAAAGCAGGATGAATTTTTAAAATATAATTACAAAATTTATCAGAGTTAGAATGAATAAAATGTTAAGTAAATGCAAATACTAGTTCTGTGAAAAACAAAATAGCGTGGAGAAATTTCTGGCCAGAGAGAAAATAAAAACAAACAAAGAAAATCACTTATCTAACTTAAGAAAGAAAAAGTGAGTGTATTAGTAGATTAGAATTAAAAATTGCAATAATGTACCATTGTGCTTTTGTGCGTTAATGTGCACCAGGGTTTTCTATCGGCAGACATCTGATTTCATTTCGCCTGATTCCCTCAAGAGTCTAATGAGGGCAGTAGGAAGAAGTGACGAGAGATTTCCAGGGAGAAGCACCGAGGAGGGCAAAGTGTGCTTGCTGAAGGAGGCCAGGACAGACGCCAGGCCAAACTCAGGAGGAGGAAAGCGAGAGAAAAGAGAGCGGGGAGGACTGGGTAGACTGAGGCTCAGGCTGCCAGGCAGGTCCAGGGCGGGCTGGGCGAGGCTGGTGGGAAGGGCCGCAGGGGGCGGGCATCCACCCCAATAGCCCTGTGCATCCTGCCCAGGGCCTGGACCGCGTTAGGGCTCCTGCTGCAGCTTCCGGCAGCCAGGAGCAGCCTGGGACAGCGGAGCCCAGCACTCCTCCCAAGGCCAAGGTGTCCAAGAGGCTCTTTTTAAATGGCTGCTGCAGATTCTTGTAGATGTTGGGCAAAATCAGGCGTTTGCTTTGCTTCTGTTGGAGTTTCAGTGATCTGAAATGTGGCTGTTTCCTCAAACATGATAAATAGATCCACATGCTTCCCAGTCACGGGGCCGGTATTACTCTTAGTGCAGAAACATTCCTGTTACAGGCCGGGCCAAGATGAAGATGCCCACATTCATTGCTCTCGCTTGTCTTATGAGGTTCTAGCTAATAAAATGTGCAGGAAAAAGGAATGTGCTGTTCAAATATTAGATCAAGGAGTAAAATAGCATTATTTATAGATGATATGATTTCCTAACTGGAAACATATTTATGAATTAGTGGGTTTATATCCAATTTTAAATAAATACATAAATCTTCCAAAATATTAGTAATGGCAAGCTAGAAAAATAATAGTTATATAATATATAAAATACCAAAATACTGCATTAGCAAAATACATGTAACATTTTATTAAAGTGTACAAAACAGACTTGAATAATTGGAATAAAGGCTAAACTATTTCTAGCTGAAAACATTCAATGGGCCAAGATTTTAGTTTCCCTGATTTAAACTATAAATTTTATTCATTTCTGGTAAAATATACAACATAATTTTTAGAAATCTGGAAAATTATTTCTAAAAATTATTTTTCCATTTAAAGAAAAACTATAAAGATTAGTCACAATAAATTTGAGTCAAATGAAAACTTTTTTTAGCAGTCCACTTTTTTAGTGCCTCATGTTTAGCTTCCCGGTGAGGAATTTGTACGTGTACACGATGCATCTTAATTACTTTCTGGTCTCCATTTGCTTCTCTTCCTTCCCCCTCCTTTCATTTCTTCATTCCCATCCTCTTAAAAATATTTTTCGTACATGCTTGCAATACAAACTGTTTACATTCTTTGTGTGGAATTGGTACATTCCACACAACAGGTCCAAACTATTTTAACATGTTATAGTTTGGAACAGAAATGACCCCCAAAAGCTCACGTCTTAAAAAGCTCAGCTCCCAGGGGCTGTTGGAAGATGGTAGAAACTAGGATGGAAGAGGTGGATCACTGGGGACATGATTTTTCAGGATGTCTTTTGTCCCTAGATGTCTCCCTCCCCTCCCCCTTTCCCTTCCCTCATCACAAGCTCAGAAACAATGGCGCCATTGACCATGGACTAAAACTTCTACAACTGTGAGCCAAAAATTAAACTTTCCCTCTTTATCCTGAAACAAAGAGAAAAGTACAGATTAATGAAACTGAACAAGAAAGACCAGAATAGGTGTTTATAAACAAAACCGTATTATAAGATGAATGGCATTGCAGACCATTCTGTGAGAAGATTGCAATAGTCAAAAATAGCATCAAAATTACTGACTGAGAACAATTTAAAATTAGAATCCTACCTCAATCCATGCACCCAGAGTAACTCCCCATTGAGTAGTTAAATGTAGGGCAGGAAATAAAATACAAAATAACCAGAAAAAAATGATAAATATTTATGTAACTTCATGCTGTGGGGAAACTTTCTAAACGGTGGACCAGTGGCAGAGACCTTAAAGGAAAAAATTTAAATTTAGCCAAAGGGAAAAATGTACATATCTGTGCATCAGAAGACAACAGAACAAAAATAAGGACATATGGCACATGGGGAAATATTTCCAAATCTGTTTCAAATTTAAATAATGATAATATTAAAAGCGAACAGAAATTAATAAAGAAGAAAACATTCTAAGAAAACAAATAAGTAGGGGACATTAATATAATTTACAAAATAAGATAGTAATGCAAAAGGTATATATGCATATATTTACATATATGTGTGTGTAACATTCTTAACCATACTAATAGTGAAAGAAGTATGAACTAAACCAATGAAGCTAAATAATGGGAATTTATGTTTAAAAATATGATACTCACCATGTGTGGGGCCACACACTTACAACCCCAGCCTGCTGAGAAGTTGAGGCAGAAGTATCACCCAATGGAGTCCCATATGGACAACTTAGCAACTTAGAATCTCTCTCAAAATACTAAAAAATAAATGTAAGGAAGTGAGGGGGCTGTGGATGTAGTTCATTGTGAAGGTCTTGGGTTTTACCCCAGCCCTGCAATAAGAAGATGATTCTATCCTAGAGTACAGAGAGAAAGAAGAAATTGCTCCTGTAACACAGATGCAAGTGTAGAGTGAATTAACCCTTTTGCAAAGTACTCTGGTGGTGTATACTTTTAGACTTTTTGAGGGTTAATGTTTCTTCTACCAATTTACTTCAAAAGATTAACCACAAACTTATGCAAGAAATTTGCCCTTTCAGGTAAACATCCCCTCATTGTTTTTGAATTAGATATAAACAAATAGGTATATATATTTTTTGAAAAGAGGCAAAATACTCATCAGTCAAAAATTAGTTATATGTACTTGCCATTGAATATTAATAGTCATTAAAAAAATTTGTAAGGGGTAAGTGGCTGTGGTTTGGCAAGCCGCGGCCACCCCAGAGCGAGAAGCAGCAGCATCTCCTGAGATCCATGCCATGGTGGAACTTAGGGCACTGGGAAACCAAGCAACCAGCCTGCCGCCCTGGTAAGTGGCTGTGAGTCTACCGGCATGCCGGCTGAGAATCAAGCATCCCATCCTCCCCCACCCTCTATTAGCAAGTGTGAGCCAGAGACCTGAGCATCTCTTGGGAAGTTGACCATATGTAATGCAGCTTAAAGGGAATTTCCTTCTACCATCTCTTTGAAGGCAAATATTTTATTACTGTTTTGCTTTGTCCTGATTAATGGTATTGCTCTATTCAATATTCTGTTTTGATAAGTTCTATAATGTTCTGTATGTCCTTTGGTTTTGCTATACCTGTTTGAAAGAACAACTATTGTGAAGATAATGAGATATACTATGGTACCTATTACAAGTTATCATGGTAACCTGCTGTGAAGTTCTGTACCAATTTAACTATACTATCTCAATTGGCTTTATTCCATCCTGTTCTGTTGTATTTTACTACCTTCAAATTAATTTTAAAAACTTAAAAAAAAGAAACACATTTAACTTGAAAGGAAATTTATAGACTGAAAATCAAAGGAGAGAAAACAATTGTTCCATACAACAGGAGATCAGAAAAAAAGCAAGAGTAACTTTCCCATCAACCACAGAATGGATAAGAAAGATATGATGTTTTTATACCATGGAAAGCTACCCAACTGTAAAGTAGAATAATCTTGAGGCACTTGTAGGTAAATGGATGCAACTGGAGACTATGTTCATGGGTGAAACAGTTTGAACTCGTACAGGTGAACCCTAGCATAAAAAACAGAAGGAGTTAGAGGGTTCAAAAAAGCACAGTGTATATTATAAAAGTGATAGGGGAGGAAACACCTGGGAGGAGAAGGTACTGACACTGTTAATTTCTTACTGTCTTGGCTTAAACCCTTATATTGTTTTCACAATTGTGTTAGGCTTGGTTTTGTTCTATCTTATTTTGTTAGATTTTACTGTGTCTGATGGTATGGGCAGCTATTTTGAACATAATGGGATGTATTATGGTATTCATGGTTGGTTTCCTATTATTTTGTTTTGAAGTTCTATAATGTTTTCATTCGTTTGTTTAATCAGTTTTATTCTGTTGTGTTTTGTTTGATTTTTATTATGTGTGATAGTATAGACAACTGTTTTAAAGAAAAGGAGACATTATAGAAGCCATTGTTCGTTTCCTATTATCTGGTGTTAAAGTCCTGTAATGCTTTCATTCTTTTGATTGGTTTTATACTATTTTGTTATGTTTGATATTGTTGTATGTGAAGATATGGACAACTATTTCAAAGAAAACAAGGGACATTATGGTAGCCACCATTGATTTCCTGGTGTCTTGTTTTGAAGTCCTGTGTTGCTTGCATTATTCTATTCTGATTTGCTTTGCTCTGTTTTGTTGTGTTTTATACTCTTTAGAATAAAAAAAATTAAAAAAAATTTTGTAGGAGAAAATTCAATGACATGGGAAGATATTAATGCTATATTTTCAGCAGAAAATGTAGATTAAAAACGGTATTTTCCAAATGATCACTTTTAGACATACTTAGAATATATATGTAAAGATGGGTATGCAGGCATAAATAAATCAAAGACTGCAAAGAAAGCCAATGAAATGTTAACAGTTTTTATCTTAGTGATGAGGTCATCTTTGCTGTTCTCTTTTTGTTTATCTATTTTTGCCAAGTGTCATATAACAAGCATGTTATTTTCTATACAGCCAAAAAATTTTTTTAATTTTTTAATAATTTAATTGAAAATTTTCTTTCCTAAAAATACTATGATGATAACAGCCTCAGAGCAAATGAAAAGGAGATAAAATCCACCTCCTCTCCAAACTGATTTCCTCTAGAAGATAGAATTTACGTTTTCATTCCCTGGGAAAACAAACATTTTCATAAAACGAGACATCCGGCTCCCAGATCACTTTTGTGCCCCTTCTGGCCCCAGTTCCTCTTATATTTTAAACTCTGTTTTCTACAGGATTTACCTTGGGATCATAGGTTTCAAGGATAAACTGAACGTGCATTTTGCCCACAGTGCTGCCTTGTGAGTCTGACATGCACTCTTATAAAAGTTGACTGTCCACAGAGCTGATTACTGTACATTCCCTGTCCCAAAACTCATTCTCTCCGCTTTGCCTGAGGCTCACACTGTGTCTTGTATTGTTTCTGCCAGTGCTTCCGAGTTTCATGAGAATCTTATTTCCCCTGCCAGGCACTTTCCTGTATTCTCCAGAGCTTAAAAAACCTCCCTTTACCCAATTTCAGTACAAACAACTTCTAAGATCCCTTTCTTCCAGCTGTGGGGAAACATAATTTTATTTCCCTTGAATAATGTGACAGTCCCTTAAACCTGCATGGTAATTTGGAGGAAAGAATAGCATTGCTAAATAAAAGCTCTTCACATTAAATTCTGTTTCCAGCTGACCCCTCCACAGACCTGGAAAAGGGCGAATCAGTAATGAAGCCGACACCCTCCTTGCAGAACAATCTATGACACACCTGCAGTTAGGTGCATGCCCTCACCCTTTCATTTATTCATTCAGTCAGTCCCTGTTGGGCGCTTACTCTAGACTTGATGCTGTGATGGGCATTGGGGAGACGCTGCTGAAGGAAGCAAGTGAAATTCATGCTCAGGGGCGGGGCTTAAGAGTCTACCAAGGACATATGGGATGAGCAAACAGATCCCTAAACACTGTGATTAATACTAGTACAGCTAATGGAGTGACTGAGCAAAGAAGGAAAAGAGGTCTATTTAGGTGGAGAAATAAAGCTATATCTGAGGAGGTAACATTTGATCTGAGACCAAAAAGTTAAGAAAGAATATTAGTTGTAATGAGAAAGAATGAAAAGGTCCAAGCTGGGCTGCTGCTGACTGGTGCCTACACAGTGGTTGCCTTTTCCAGTTGGGTGCCCATGCTGATGGCCTGGGCTCCGCCCCATACTGAAGACCCTTGGTAATAGTCCATGTAAGAATGTTTGGACACAAGCAAACATTCTATGGCAGAAAATAGCTCAACCTGCTTCAGAAATCACACACTTATCCAGTGGGAGGGCATGAAAATTGCAGAGACAAGACCGTGGTAAAGGGTAAAATTTTCTTCCATATTTCATAAGAAGCTTCCAAGAATTTAAACTCAGGGGAACAGCATGGTATGATTTAAGGTTTATTAAAAATTTCTGTGCCTACTACATAGAGAATAAATTGGAGATAGGCCACAAACCTATCACCTAATTGTAATCCTGCTGAGAGATGACATTTTGGCTGTGAGCTATGAGAAATGAGCAGGGCAGTGGTGATGGAGGAAAGTGCAGATCTTCAATATGTACATTGGAAGCAATGGGAGTCACTGATACGCAGTCTTGATTATCTTCTGTTATGGTTTATGACTGGATGTCCCCCTAAAGCCTCATGCAGTCATGGAGGTGCTTTTTGGAGGCAGGCTTCTAGAGTTTGTGTTTACTCGTGGTCCAGTGCTGGGACTGGCAGTGTGAGTGCTTACCTGCCCTGGGGCCAGTAGCCTACATACATTATGAGGAACAGAAAGAGCCTTCCATGATCTTCCCTTTTGGCTGTTGCCACTCTTGCTGTTTTCCACCACCATGAACAGTTGCCCCTCTGCCATTCCACTCTGCCTTGGAACTGATTATGGAGCTGATTATGCATTGAAACCTCCACAAACTGTGAGCTAAATAAACCTTTCCTTCCTTAATTTTGGGCATCAGGTATTTTGTCTCAGCAATGAGAAAAAAGTAACCAACACATCTTCAAATATTGTTTCTACTTTATTCTTTTTCTAATGTTACAGTTTGGTTTAAAATGTCCCCCTAAAGTCTTGTATTCAAAGATAGGGCTTTTAGAAGGTGATTGGATTGTGGTCTAGCTATATTGCTCATAGATAAATCCATTAACAAGTTCATACCTGAATGTGATGTGGGGCTGGTAGGAGGACAAGATTCCTGGGAGCATGACTTGGGCAGTGCGCTCTGGTACCCAGCCTCTTCTTTTTCTGGCTGTTTTACCTTTCCTCTGTTTTGTTTCCCATCCACCATGAGCTGAGGTCACCCTTCCACATGATGTTTCTAGCTTGGAACCATCAGATCATGGACTGAAACCTCTGAAGTATGAACCAAAATAAACTCCTTTAAGTTATATCTGCCAAATATTTGGTCACAGTGACAAGAAAAGTTAACACAAGTACTTTTTTCCTAAGAGTCACATGTATCTTATGTCTCTTACACACTTTTCTGTTTTCCATCCTTTTATGTGATTCTTTTCTGATCTGTCTTCCAGTTTGTTAATTCTCTCTTTGACTATATATGACCTGTTATTGAACTCCTAATATTTTTAACCCATAGAGTTTGTGTGTTCTTCTTGCATAGTTTTCAGCTTTCTGAGAAAATTCAGTGCTTTTTTTTAAATAAATTTCCTTGGACATATAAAGTTGATTATTGAAATCCATTCTGGGAACCAGTGACATGCACAGGCCATCACCAGACTGGGAACAGCTAGACCTAAGCCTCTCCCCTTGAGTCAGTGGCATTTGCAGACTGGTGGGTAGAGAGAACAAAGGCACACAGCACACAAGCCCAGTCGGAACCAACACCATGTTTGGGCTGCCACCATACCGGGAAAAGCCAGACCCCAACCCCTTCTGAAATGCAAGCTGGCAATACAAAAGTATCAATCCCCCTGCCCTCCATAAGAGACCAGCTTATCTGGCGAAACACAGGCTGTGATGATAACTATCGAGGTGAAATGTAGTTGGATGCCTGTGGTGCTTTGGTGTTTCATTAACGTTGCAGGTCTAGGGCCGGTGGTCTGATCATGGGTTCAGAAGATAGCAGTACACAGTGTGGCACCTAGGGGGATCTCTTTCTGAGGGTTGCAGCCATCGTTGACTCCTTATGGTCTTGTTTTGAGGTCCTATATAATTTCCATTGTTTTTTGAGGGTTGGGTTTCATTTTCTTTTGTTTGATTATGTTAAATCTGATAACAAAAGCAGTTATTTCAAAGATAGCAAGACATGTTATTGTAGCAATTTTGGATTTACTATTGGTTTGTTTTGAAATCTTTTATTGCATTCATTGTTTTGTTTTTATTGTTTCTATTCTATTCTGTTCTGTTTGAGTTTTACTACGTCTGAAGTTATCTGCAGCTATTTTGAAGACATCAAAAGGTATTATGGTAACTATTGTTGATTTCATAATGTTTTGAGGTCCTGTATCTCTTACATTGCTTGTTTTGATTGGTTTTATTCTGTTTTATCCTCTTTAAAATAAAAAATGCAGCTGATTATTTAACTTGAAATGTCTGATAACTCTGTTATCTGCAGCTATGTGATATATACTGTTTTTCAACTTTGTTTTTTAATCGTACTGCCCTATCTCCTCCTACGCCTAGTTATTTTTTATTCTTACCAAACATTAGACAGTCTTTATATTAGTATAATCTGTCAGCAATTACTTTCCTGGGTGTCTTGCAAACAGCCAAGAACACTAGCAATTCTGGGTTCATGGAAGATAGTCTCACTAATGAGACTTGAAACTGGGGTGTAGCCTTATGAATTCTGATCTGTTTCTGATTTATCATTATTTCTAATGTGTGCTTCCCTGAAGTCAACCCACTGAGTACCCTAAGGTATCATTTCTAGTAATACTGGATTCTCACTGTGATTGCTGATGCACAAGAGGGTCTCAAAACCTCCTTTCAATTTCTCACATTCTCAGCCACCTCTGCGGGACTGACAGATCCCTCTGTTGGAAAAGGCCCCACAGCTACTCACTTGGGTAGATTTTTTCCTATCCCAGATTTGGCCTTACCCTTTTCACTGCATTTTTAGTAGCATTGCTCATGTCATCTACATCCTTACATATTCTCTTTGCCTGTTTTATCAGTTATTAAGACGGGACCGTTAAGTATCTGATACAGAATGGCTTTGTCTATTTCACCTTACAGTTCTTTTTTATTTTCTTGTCACTTTCTTTTGGCAGAACATACAGCAGGCAGCAAGCAGCAAGCATGCCTTCTTTCTGTCCCTTTACATTTCTTCCAGGCTACAAGCCTACTACTCACATCCAGAGTGGGGGTCCATTATTCACACCCAAAATTATGCCAAAAAAATTTAGTTATCCTACATCCTAACCCAGCATCAAACACCTATGATCCTACCACCTTCCAAAAGCCCACCTCTGAGCGCATGAGGCCTTGGGGATATGGCCAGACAGCAGCCATCGTGAATTTTATCTTATCCCATCCTGAATGTTTTTGTATTCCTATAAATATTTTGAAGCTTCATTTGAGGAAGCAGTCAAGTTAATGGAAATAAATTGATCTTTAGAACATCTCTTTAGGTTTTACTATGTGGAAACAGAGTGGCCTTTTTTTAGGGTTCATTTTGCCCCACTATTGAGTCAGTACTTCCTGAGAGTTTTACAGGAGATGCAGTAAATTATGGGTGGTTTCACTGAGCTCCAGGAACGCAAATTATCCCCAACATTACAGAGTGCTGATGCTGTTCCTTGTATTCTATTTGAGAAGATCTTTTCCACCTTGGGTCGTTTCCTCACGTGCACATGCAGATCAATACAGATCTGAAGATTTCAAGACTCTCTCTCTCTCTCTCTCTCTCTCTCTCTCTCATTATTTTGCTCTGGGAAGATTCATCTTCATTTTCAAGTCCCCTGTATTACTAACCATGATATTAATCTTCCTTTGCTTTTATTAAAAGAAACTGTCTAGTTCCAGCTATGGCTTAAATACATTAACTCTCCTAAACTTGATTTTATTCATTTTCTTATTTCTCCCAAGTTCTGTAGCCAAGGGTTTTATCAGTATCATAGCTATTCCTCCCTCTCTCTCTCTCTCTCTCTCTCTCTCTCTCTCTCTCTCCTCTTCTCACATAGCCTCTATGAAAATGTGCAGTTATTTTTAAATTCCAACCTTTTAACTGTGTAGTCTGACTTTCTCCCGTATTATAAAATACACTTTATTAAAATATCCATTCTTCTTTTTTATACAGCATGCCTCATTTGTATCTCTCCTGTGCCTTTTTATTCATCCCTGAACACTTTATCACCAGTATTATCTCCATCACTCCCGGACCACCCTAGCCTGCACACCAATCTGAAATTTCCCCAACACTCCCTGCCACTAGAGCCAGCTGAGTGAGGGAGCGAAATGCATCTCTTCCCTGCCCATATCAGATGGCAGTTTGAGAACCCTTCATGACGCACAAGCCGTGCTTGCTCATTTGGGACTTCGGTCACATGATTTAGAGTTATTTCTACCATTTCAATTACCTGTGTGGTCCTTCCCCCCAGTTACCAGTGCTCTATTCTCATAGCGGCCCCTCAATCATGCTAAAGTCCTCTCTCAAATATTAGTTCTTACACGTGGCAAAAAAAGAACTCAGCCCAATTCTGAACCGGCATCCTTCATAATTACGCATATTCACCAGGACCCTAAGGTGCACTCATTTATCTCACCAGATATTTGATTAAAAGGCACACTATGGCGCATGCTGGGGCTTGGACTCCATTCTTTATATTTCTGAGTTCAACCAAGATCGTTCGGACCGCATTTCCTGGAGACAATTCACATTTACCTACTCTATACCCCGGACTAAGTAGACTTCTCAGGGCTCCTTTCCGCTGAGCTCTTCTTGGTTACCACCTTGTCTCTCCACTAAGGGAACCATGGGGTACTGCCCGATCAAAAAGTGGAGCGGAATACCACGTGACCGTACATCAGTTGAATTAAAGAATTACAGAGACGCAACCCAGAATAAAGGGTGCACTCGAGAAAAACAAGGAGGCAATCCCAAGGGGGAGGAGATTTCAGAGTCTAGAGTTGTCCCTCGGAGACCGTCAACCCCAAACTCCAAGTCCCAAACTGTATCCCAAGGAACCTCTTATGGGCTCACTGCTCCCACGAGGGCGACACATAAGCGAAGACCTAGAGCGCCCCCTAACGCTGTTGACGATAATTGCTTTATTGGACCTCCCTGACACTTAAAAATCTCCCTTACTCCTCTTCTCCCTCGTGAATGGAAAGAATGATATATACACAGTTTTCATGGTCATCCAAAAGATACTAGGCAGAAGAAAGAAAAGCAGGTGAAAAATAATGGTGGAGACATAAAATGTAAGATAGAAAAAAGACGGAGGGAGGAAGAAAATTAAAGAAAGAAGGAAAGAAGGATGGAAACATGGGTAGAAAACAGACCATTCTGAAATACCTGCAATGCTTCTCAAATATACCAGGAGTTTTGTATACTGTGCATTTAATATTTACTATAATCTTATAAAGATATGCCTTTATAATTCCCACATTATAGAGCAATACTTCTCTGGTAACAAACAAAGAAGATGATTGTTACTTTGTTGATCTGAAGCTGCTGTTTGTCCAAGATCAGACAATGGTCAGAAGGGGTGCGTGGACCAGCGACTCCCTGTACTGGCTTGTGGTCATGCAGGACTGGTGCGTGAAGGTAGAGTTTGGTTAGGAAAACTGAAAAGATCTTAGAAATGTAGTGAATCTGGGTGATCAGTGTGTATCCAGGGACCTCAGTTGTAATGTTGGACTCCATAGGGAGGTACGGGGCACCACTTACTGAAAAACCAGCAAGGAGTTTTGGAGGATGAGGGAGGAACAGACTTAGTCAACAAAAAGAGACCTTAGATTTTCAGGGAACAAAGGAATAAATTTAGGCTGAAAAGTAGAAGCCAATGTGAACACGTAAAATGAATGCAATGGACTAGTTCACTAGATGAATACGTACTACAGAAAGTAACACAGGCTGGGCACAGTGCTGCAAGGCCGGCGGTGTGACTAACCCACCCCAGTGGAAAAGGAAGTGGAGAAGACCTAAGATTCACAGAGAGGAGTTTAAGGTAAGTCTGAACTCAATAATATGAATCTGCACGCATCAAATGTCTTTGTCATCGTTATCCTCAAATTCTTTCAGACTGTAATAAATCTGTGAACTTGAAACAGTTTGCTGAATATGATTGGAGAATATTCATATAAAAGTAAAAAAAATCTATGCCTCTAGGGTTAAGTATTGTAAAGCTAAAGATTAATGACTGGAAAAGATTTGTACAATGACATGACTTTCCTCATAGTCAAATAAACTGTGTTTACAGGTTAATGTGTGGGTTGTTGATTTTCATTTAAGCTGGTAATTAAAGCCTCTATGCTGATCTGCTAAGTAAGAAAAAAGAGCAATGTATTGATTATCAATGAAATCTAGGGCAAACATTCATGAATAACTGAAATACTCTAAGTAGAAGTTAATTCTCATTTTGGATAAAATAGGGTAGAAGCTTGATCCAAAGTTATCTGTGAATTTAGAATCATCGGAAGAGGATTTTCAGATAGACAAGTACCGATCAAATTCAGTTTAAATTATAGAAATGAGACAAACTGGTGATGGAGTAAACAGATGATTAAGGACGTGGGCTCTGATGGAAGTCAGGTGAGAACAAACATTAATCGCCTAACAAAACTGTTCAGCAAAAGCAGACACGGGCAATGGTGCTATGGAAGGAGTTTCCATTTGACACTGGAACACGTTACCACCACTGTCCCCAGGAGCACCGCCACCCAGACACTTTGGCCAGGTTGACTCATGAGCCTGTTACAGTATCGCTCGCAGCTTCTGCAAGAAAGGGAGGCGTGGCGGGGAGAGGAGCGGGCGGGTTGTCATCTGTAAAGATTTACAGAAGGGTCTGGGAAAAGTAGGGATTTCCAAGTGAGGATGTGAAGATCCCGCTCCTGCTGCTGGAATCTTTCCAGATTCTGCGCTCTGCTTGCCCCAGGGTATTATCGGTTTCTATTGCTGCGACAGCAGGAGAACCGAGCATCGTGAGCAAAGCAGAGAAAGGAGGAGGAAGCATCCACAGAGCTTCGGTTCATGCCTGGCCTCTGGCTGCCCCAGCTCCCCAGTTACCACGTCTGGCCGGCAAGGAAGCTAGTGTGTGGGTCTCATCATCGCCATTTGAGATGAGAGAATGAGGGTTCGGAGATATTCCCATCTTCGTGCAACTCATAAGTTATAGAAAAACATTTTTGAACCCAGAATTATTTAAATTTAAAGACAAGCAGAGGCTGCAGTATTTGCTGAGGAACCAAATTCTCCCTGAGCCTCGTAATATTCCTATGTAGATTACATATGACTCATTACCAACACCCTTGGGAGTGCCTCCATGGCTACGGTGAAGATCACTTACAAAGAATAGACAAATGCATCAGTTTACAAAGGCTTCTGCTTGCAAACAATTCCATTCACAAACAGAAGCGTTTGGCGAAATTTTGCTTGCATTCACAAGCTCCACATTGGATGGTGGACATGACCGTGGCCATCCTCTCCAGAATCTTGGAGCAACTAAGTTTGTGAATGGAGGTTCCACTGTAATGGCAAGCAAAGGCATCCACGAATAGATCAATCATCCAAAAACATTTCTTGGGATCCCATAAATAACTACTAATAGGTAGTGAGTCTCTAACGTACTAAGCCCTTGATAGACCTATACAACAGAAAAGGACTCCCAACCTTGCTGGAGAGGCCTACATAAACACTGAATTAGAATCAAACTCATTTTGATGCTGTATTCGTCAAGCTTTCAAGAACAAGATGGAAAATGATTCCCTGAGAGTTAATGAATGTGCTCACTGACCTTAGTGGGTTCAATCGACATAGGCGTTTCTGGAGGTAAATCGGGACTTCTGGTAGATTGTAATGGGCTCTGAGGTTTGTGCATCTCTGGGAGTGATAGCGTGTGATCTTTCCCAGACTTGTTCGATGAATGAAACCTTTCGTCATGGAGCATTTTAATGAAAACCACTTTGAGAAATGCTGGTGGCAGATAGGAAACATATACAGAAAATGGCAAAAATCCAGTGTGAAATGAGATAAACATGGTTTTGAAAATATAACGCTCCACTCTCGACATCCCAGTGATAGCCTATAAATCACAGAAGGATACAATAGACACCACTGCAGTTTGCACAATCGATATTTTTATGACCTTGCTATGCCAGCTATTGGCATCAAAGGAAACCATCTGATAGCTTGCTGGTATTGGTTCTTGCAAAGCTGTAAACATCCAAAGACCCCCCCATCACCATAGCAACCTTAACCCTAATTACAACAGCTCCAGTGCAAAAGCCACCTATGCAAATCTTTTTGCAGAACTGCTGCTCTGCCTCCCAAAGTAAAAACAGCAAGAGCACCACCTGCTGGACACAGGTCTCCCCTGCAAGCTCGCGGAGGGCTCTGAGGTGAATGCCGAACATGGAAAGATGGAAGGCTCCTGGGTGGCAAGAGGTCCGTTGATTTCCAGCAACAAATGCAACGTGACGAGGAATTTGCACGGCAACAACCCTCCATTCTTAGCCCACTGAAAGAAGGGTCAACCTCCCTGGAAAATTCTCAAAACATAACAGAAAGCCAAGAGAGAAAAGCAAAAAACAATATACAAATAGAGATCACATTTGGTCTTTAAGAAATGCTTTGATTAAATGCTGCATTGTTTCTCTAATGTGAGAAATCTATAGTATAGATCAGGATTGAAATGGGGAATAGATACTGGGAAGTAGGAAGGGAAAGAAAATTTTTTTAAAAAGTAGAGAAAAAGAAAGAATGGAAAGAAAAATGGAAGCAGGGTTTAAGGGGCAGAGAATGGGAAAAATAATTAAGATATATCATATACAGGTACAAATTTCCCATGTTGAGTGTGATTGTTGTATACGGCAAACATGTACTAATGAAAAATAAACATTTTAAAAAATGCATTTGACCTGGGAAATGAGTCTCCCCCTGAACTCTTTGCTGAGACTTAACCATAACTACATTAAATGCTAACAGTGATGAAAGCATGCAGATAAATACATGCTTTGAGACGAGAGTTTGGCTCAGGTCTGCAAAAGACAGCACAAGGGCACTCAGTGAGAGGAAGACGTGAAGGCCAGCTACACCGACAGCAGGTTAGAGACGCCTGAAGGGAGGGCAGCCTGAGCCCTCCTGGTCCCAGGAGCCCATAAATTCCCTCTGCTCCTTAAATTTACTTAGCACAAAGTTCTATCCCCTGTAACAAAACGATATTTATTAGTACATCCTGTGTTTTATCTATTTACTGACTGTTCATTTAGAAACTTTTTATTTGTTTTCCTGTATAGAGGGAATATTTTAAAGTGTGTATTACATGTGGCTTAAATCAATTACACGTGGTGAATTTTGTTTATATATTCGATTCCAGTGCAGGTTTTGATTCTGATATGCATCCCTTAATGCTTCCTTAGATACTTCCCCATATCCTATGAAACTTCGTGTTTCTTTTTCTCTTCAATCTGTTTGTATCAATTTGCTTCACCACCGTCTTTTAATCTCTGATTCATTCCATACGTTATTGAAATTTACGGAGCTAATGCAGGTGCTGCCTGCAGTTGTTTCTTGGGCTGGGTGTATGGCTCAGGGGTAGCGTGCTTGCACTGCATGGATGGGGCCTTGGATCTGGTTCTTAGTCCTGCAAATCATAGTAACATTAACAATAATCATTCATCTGTTCTACGATAATAACTATTTTTTGACGTGGTCTCATGTTGGCTTTTCCCTTTTACACACCCTGGAATTTTGTGTGCTTGTGGCCCTGGGTTGTTGGCTTCTTCTTGGGCCCTTGCAGTGCGCACCTGTAACCTCAGCACTCTGGGAAGCTGAGGCAGCGGGGTGTTAAGCTCCAATCCAGCCTGGGAAACTTACTGGCTGAAAAAAGAGGAAGTGTAAGTGTGTGTGTGTGTGTATGTGGTCTTGGGATTCACTCCCCAGTATTGGGGGTCATGCAGGAAGATAATCAATCTCACCACTCAGGAGGCAGTGGCCTGAGACTATGGGAAAGAGGCCCCCAGTGGGCATGCAGGGAGCAGAAGGGCCCTGTGTGGTCTCCTCTGCAGGTCGGGGTGACACTGGCTCTGTCAGGTGGGAGCACAGCACGAGGCTCCTGGCTTCCCCCTCATCCCTCCCCAAACCCTAAGAACTTTCCAGTTCTGCCTTTCCCAGGCACAGGGAATATGGGTGGGTCAGGCAGCCTCAGTCAGGTGACTCTGCTCTGAGTCCCCAGTGGAAGTGTTTCTAAGCCAGGCACAGTGGCATATGCCTGTAATCCCTGCACTCTAGAAGGCTGAGGTAGAAGAGTCACAAATTCAAGTCCAGCCTGGGCAGTTTACTGACTGAGTAAGATGCTGCCTTAAAATAAAATAAAGTAAAATAAGATGGGCCTGGGATGTAGTTCAGGGCAAATGCCCCAGATCTAAATCCCCAAGCTATGGAGGAGAATTTTTGCTCGCAAGAACTTTGGGAGGAGACAGAGGCCTTTCAGAGGGAAGTTTCTCCTGGGAAGGAGGCACAACTTCTGGTCATCTTCCTGTTTTCAGAATGATCTGGACCCCTCGCATTTCCCAGAGCACAGTCTTCCAAAGCCACCCGAACCCTGGCCTCAGTGAAGCGGGGACAGCTGAGTGGCCCGTGGTGCCTTCTCATGGCCCTCAGAGGGGCTGAATGAAGTGGCACAGTGGACACTTCCTCCTCATTTCCCTTTCCCACCCTCGGCATAAAAAGCAATTTTAAGACCACAAAATTTTCATCCGTATTTATGAAGCATAAATCTACTGACAGTAAACAAATAGCACATATAATACTTTTAGAAATTAAATGAAACAGACACTTAGTATCTATTCCCACTGACCTATAGAGAAGGCGCCTAAGTAGACGGAGGAAGGAGGGGAGACTCTCACTATAAATAGATTTAGAGACGTTTGCTCCTTCCCCATGGTGGAAGTGCTCCACGGTCTCAACTAAACGTCTCAAAATTTGTCTTGATTTTTCCTCCCATTCTTTTGCAGTCTCCTCTGATACAAGTCTTTGGGCTTTCTTCTCCCCCTTATCTTCCATCTGGAGTTTCAACTAAGCTTCTGTTAAAGCACACAAGTGCACACATACAGTCTCTCTCTCCCTCCCTCGGCTATTTTGTTGGTAACAGACCAATATTCTGACCACAAAGCTGTGTGGGCCTCTCAGTGATGGGCTGTGAACTGACTTCTTGTCTTCGCAGATCACGTGATAACTTAGTTACCTCTAGATTGGATCCATCCCTTCATTTCCCAATCTGGGTCCTACCCATTGGTCCTGTCATTCCAGGCTCGCCACCTACCTGTCACATTGCACCGGGCCATCTGGCCCCACCGGATACCCTTCCCTAAACTCACCAGGCTTCCCAAGCACCCACCACTCTCTAAATGCATGCAAACCCTTGCCTTTGCCCCTACTGTGCGCTCTCTCCACCTGTCCCTTTTCCACTGATGCTTTGCCTCTCACACGGAAGATTCAGCTGAGCTTCCCCCTCACCCAGGTGGATGAAGGCTTCCCTTCTCCATGGTCTTGGCCTTGGTTGGTGGTGTCCCAAGTTTTGCTGATAGAATACAAGCCCGTGGAGTGAGGCATCCAAGCTTCTCCCACTTTGCTGCACCCAAAGCACATCCCTTCCCCTGTGTTCACTCCGGGACCTGTACCACTCAGTTTTCTGTTGCTGTGACAAAATACCTGAGGTGCATAAGGTTTAACTTAGCTCATGGTTGCAGTCATTGGTTGGTTGGCTGCAAGAAGAGGACACAGTGGCGTACAGCTGCTCTCTTCATGCAGAGAGAATAGGAAACAGCCAGAGAAAGAGGAACGGGGTCCAGACGCAGTCTCCAAGGCCACCTAATGACCCACCCAGGCGTACCCAGGACAGGGCTTTGCTGAGCTCCCCACATCCCTAAAACCAATCAAGATTCACCATCTCCATTAACAGCTGAGTCGTAACCATCACAGGATCCCACATGAGTGCCCAGCTCCCGCCATCCTGCCCGCGTCCAGGCCAGCAGGAGACAGGCTGGCGAAGAAAAGCTACGAACATTTCCCCGACATGACATTTGCTTCACTTTGCATTCCATAAGTCAGGAAAAGGACATTTAGCAGGAAATTGTAGTCTTTATTTACCACTTCATTATGCAAATTAAATGCACACTCATGAAACAGGCTTCCCAAGCCCCCGTGACTTACAATCATCTGAAGTTATGCTCCAGGCAAGTGAAGGTGCAATGCACTTAGCATTCATTAGTTACCCCACCTTCAAGCCTATATTTTCATACTCATTCATAATTGGAATGTAAATTCGGATCAGTCATGCCTTAAGATATTAATGCTTCTGAAATCGCAGATGTCTGATTTTAGTAGGATTGTTCTCCCCAGCTTGGGTTGTTAAACATAGCACCCCACTCTCCCCCTGATCATCTTAATGAAGACAACGCACAAGCGAGTTAGATAACCTAATTGTAATCAAGAAGGTGGCCTGGTTACATCGCCCGAAGAAATCACACCTCAGGTCACCAGCCCTGCCCTGCGTCCTCCCCCATGTTCTCGGCCTAGTGGTGGCACTGTCATCTGTCTCTAGCTCCAGCCAGAGTCCTGGAGCTCCCTTCCCATCTGCTCCCCACTTTCTGCTACTGCTTTCTGTCCTAAACCTTCTTTTCAACAATCCCTGCAGGACACTTAGTCCAGGCCCTCACCCCAGCCGGCCTCAGGCAGCTGCCCTACCTGGTCTCCCTGTGTCTGGTCGCAGCTCCTTCTCTTGCTGTGAGAATGACCAGCAAGGCAACCGCATTGCTAGCCTGCTCTGGATCCGCCCTGGCACCCACACTGTCACGCCCACCACGCTTCTCACTCCAGCCCCCTGGCCGAGGGAAGGGTCTGGATCCTGCTCATCTTTTCGGAACCACTCCACGCCCTTCCCTTGGAGCGTGCAGAGCTCTCCTGCAGGGAGTCCTCCTCTCTCCAGCACTGAAAGTCATGCTCTCGCCTTGCACAGACTCCGGAAGACGCTCCATCTCTCCCTGCCCTTCCCGTCTTCTTCTTGTCTGCACCTCTCAGTGACCCTCAGAGTCAGCTCAGCCAACTCAAGTGTCACCCCTGCAGGACACCTCCTCTGCCTTCCGCCTCCTGCCCCACAGAAGAGCAAGGATTCCCTTCACCCCACTCCTGTGAAATACCTTCTTCCTTCATACAACTTATGAAAACACATTTAAAATTTCTTCAAGTGAGCTCATCTACTTTGCAAGATGTTTAAGAACAAAATCTTCACTTTATAGTTGCATCTTGAGATCCTTGTACAGTGTCTAAAACATAACAGAATCACAATAGAATAGAAAAAATAAACAACTAGATTAACAGTCCAGTGTGTTGATGCTTTCATAATTTTATATGGTTGAAAATAAATTACAGTACATATAATTTGATATCCTGATTTTTCAGCCTTAAAACTATATAATAAATTTTTAATAACTTCATACAGACTGCAAAGCCAAGTATACTATGGTCGTAAAATTTTTTATGAACATCTATTATATAACTGTCCCACAATTTGAAAATGTTTTCTCACTGCTAGATGTTTATATTAGTTATATTTCTATATTGTATTTAACATTTTAAAGAATATCATTGTCTTAAAGCTCTGTGTTTCAGAATGTTTCTTTAGAACAGACTTCTAGGACCAAAATTCCTAGGAAGAGAATACCTAAATCGATGGGGTGGACCTCTGAGGGCCATTTTATACACTGACAGGTAGTTTGGGAATGTGGCCAAACCCATTTGGATGTGTAGAAGCAGAATGTGGGTGTGAGCGTCTCATTTTAAGAGGTGTCATCAATGAGAATTAGAAAGCAGGAAGAGAAGAGAAACATTAAAAATGAGAACCAAAAGAACAAGGGGGTGGTTAACAGTATGGCACATGTTAATCCAAGTATATGAACAATCACTGTCAATGTGAATTATCTAAATGTATCAATTAAAAGACAGAGTAGATTAGAAAATGCCACCCAACATTCTGTTCATTTTAAAAATACATTTGAAATACAAAAAAGTCATAGCAAAAGGAAGTAGGGATATATATATATATATATATATATATATATATATAATCAAAGGATTCAAAATGTCACTTATGTATCACAAATATTCAATAAGTCTATTGCAAAATATATATGGTGACCATTGTTGATAACAATGTATCTTACTCTGGAAAATCACTAAGGGCCCAATAGTCAAAACTAATGTTTTCATTTCCAAAGAAATAAAAGAAAAATATATACACCCAGGTGACTGCAGTGTGGGTCACTGATGCCTGAACTGTTTCTTAACCGCCATTGGGCATATTAAAAAGTTCTAGAAAAGGTCAGGCACATTAGGACTGGCTGTGGCCCACCTTTGTCTCACTCGGCACCTACACTCCTGCTTTCTGCCTGGGGGGCGCAGGAATCCGCCTGTGTAGCAGTCAGCCAAGGCCCTCTTCCACCTCTAAGCCCCCAGCCAATCGCACCGTCTGCCTCTTCAATCTCTGGGCACCTTCTGCCTTTGGCAGATGATTCTCATGCATCATAACCAGGGTTTTCTGAAGCAATCATGTCTTGAAACAATATTTACACACCCACGACCCCAGCAGTGCTGTTCACAATAGCCAAGCCACTCCACTGCCCTGTGGATTGATGAGTGGATATTGATGAGTGGATATAAACATAATGTGTTATATCTGCAATTTTGAGGTGCCGGGACTTATAACTTTAACAGCTGGATTATGGGGTTATCTGCTGAGGCTGTAACAAGTTCCTTCTGGTAGAAGTGCACTGTCATTCTTAGCACTGGTCCTCCATATGCTGTCTCTGATCACCTTTAATATTTTCTGTTCATCAGTTTTTTTCAACAGTTTCCTTGGGATGTTCCTTGGAGTGTTTTTTCTGTGCTATATTTGTAGCTTGCTGAGATTTTAAGTCTAAGACTTCATACCTCTTTATCAAACTGTAAATATAAAAGCCAACACTTCTTCCAATTTTTGCTGCCCCATCCCTATTTGCCCCTTGTGCACTCAAATTTCTCATCCATTAAAATATTTGCCTTACTCCACAGGTCACCAACGCCTTCTTCATCACTGTAGGTTTTTCTTTTTCACCCCCCGCCCATGCCACATTTGAATCATTGCTAATGCTTTGTTTTCAATGTCAGCGGATTTTTTTGTGATGATTAACTTATCATAAATCCTATATAGTGTTTTTTCCCTAAATATTGTACTGCTTATTTAGTGTTCTATTGATTCTTTTTACATCTTCCATTTCTTTCAAGTTTTCCATTATGTTTTTTTAATACAAGAAGCTATTTCTACTTGGTGTTTCAAAAGCTGTGCCCACTGACTCCATTCTTTATTTCTTTACTTGTTTTGACAGGATACTGCCCTAAAAATTACACCTAATATTGTCCTTCCTCTTTGTAAATCTGATCTTTTTATTGGATGTCAGATATTCTGAAATTCACATTGTTCAGTCCTTGTTGGCTTCTTTTTAAATTGATTTGAACCTTGTTTTAGGCAGGATTCTCCAGAGAGTGAGCCATAGGAGATATATGCAAAGAAGCACATGAGAAAGAATTCATTAGTTGGATTATTTATTATAGAGTCGAATCACTCTATAATGGAGAGTAAGAAGACTAAAATAGGCCTTCCAGAAGCTAGGGACCCATGATTGCTAGAAGGACATCTTGGTCCAAACCCAAAGGCTTTAAAACCAAAGAGACCAATAGTGTAACTCAGCCTGAAGCCAAAAGCCCAAGAACCCAGAGGGTCACTGTTACAAGTCCAAGAGCCCAAAAATCAGAGAGCTTGACCTCTGACATTCAAGGACAGAATAACTGGCTCTGAGACAGAGAACAAGAATTCACCTTTCCTCCACTTTTTCTCTCCATCTGTGCCCATAGCCAATTGGATGTTGCCCACCACTTTGAGGGTAGACTCCGCACTCGATCCACTGCCTCACACCAGTCTCCCCGAGAAACACTGTCACAGACACAACGGGGACAGCTCCGTCATTCTCATCAATGCCAGACCATCTTTCTGTAGAGAGGAGACGGGCTTAGTGGATACTGAAGTCCAGAGATAAGCAATCCTTTACCAGCTGTCTGAGAAACCCTGAACCCCTAGTCAGGTTGAAACCCACCATCGCTCATCATAGACTTTGTGTGGCATTATTTTAATTTACCTAAATGCCTTCTGATTATTTCAAGGCTTGCTTTTAAACTTGGTTAAGGTGGATCCAGTGTATCTCTTTGCCAGAGAAAAGGTACAAAGTAAGGGAAAGTTAAATTCCATGGTTGAGACTGGTACAAGAGGAAGAGAACTTGGGGCTTGCAGAGGGCACTAAGTTATGAACTCAACCCGGGGGGAGAGAAGAAACGTTTACATGTGAAAGTGAGTTAGGTCACGGCTTAGTCCTGAAAGGTTTCCCATTTTCATTTGGGAGTTGAATGAGGTGTGATACGCTCCTCCCTTGGTGGACATTTAGCATTCTTGGCCTCCACCCCTTCAAAGGAAGCACTGTGTCCTCTCCTTGAGTTAACCAAACTGCTGCCACACATTTCCAAAGTGTCCCCTGGAGGAGGGGAGGGAACCCAAATTACAGCTCCTGTTAGGAGCCCCTGGGTTAGGACCTCAAGATTTAAAATACATGGGGTGATCAAAAATGATGGTGAATGTTTACATTTTAAAGACTTATTACAGTTAAAGACGCTTTGCCAAAAAAGATGGGATAAGTGTGTTTGAAGCAAGGAGATTAATGATAATGTCTTTTACTATAATGAGTCCTTTTTAAATTCACCATGGTTTTTGATCACCCGCTCATCCTTCTTGGATTCTGCCCTCCATTTTACCCCAGCTCCTCCTCCTGCCACCTCATCAGGGGACCCCAAGAGGTGCTTCCTCCACACACTCTTCCTGGGTGACATCCACTCGCGTCTGTGGCTGCAGCTCCTACCCTGGCGCTCACCTCGTCTCTAGTCACGTCTTTCTCTCTCTACACAAAGTCAGCCCATCCTCAAAGGCTCGGCTCAAGTGTTCTCCAGGAAGCCCTCTCCATCCGTTCCAGGGGGCGGCCACCTGTCCCTCCTCCTGCCCGTGGAGATACGGCCTGTGGCTTCCGTCCTCACTGTATAGAACCATGCCGAATACTACACTATATTCAATTTGTGGTCACGAACGGCTCCCAGCAACCTGAGGTTAGGCCTAATTATTCCATCATGGAATGGAATATTCGTGGCTAGTCCATGTGCATAGGAAGGTATGTCTTGTGGAATATACACAAATACTTCACTGTAACGCACATATACCTCAAAACATGCTGTTCCTGATAACATCAAGTACTTTTATAATTCATTGATTTAAAATAGATGAAGAGTGGATCTAACGATGTATCTAACAAGCAATCAGAATAGATGGCAGCTGCAGTGCTGAGGGGAGGGTCAGCGAGCTGGATTTCCTGGCTGTGGACATCTTTAGTCTCCTGCCGTGGGCAGTGCCAGGCTCCACACCTTGCGCTCTGGACTGGAGGAGGCACAGAGGATGCCGGGGGAGGAGCTCCACAGCTGAAGTGGCAGGTTCCTGCTATGTAGAAGGGTACTGCTCAGTCAGCACCTATCACAATGCACACGACAGGCTTGGCGATCTTGGTTGATACCAATTTAGTATAAACCCTGCCAATAACCAATAATTAAAAATAAGGCTAAATGTATTTATAAGGAAAGAAACAGGAAATCCCTTGCTAAAACATAGATTCCAAGACAATAATCCTCAAAAGATACTATTTCTTTAAGGCTGGTCAATTATTTTCATTTACAAACATCCACAGAAAGGAAATCTATGCTTTAATAAACTCTCAAAGGGTATTGATACAAGTTGACAAAATAAGAGCTGTTGTCTTGGTGGCTTCCTGTGTGTCCCTATGGGCTTGCAAACTCTTCCAGTGCAGGAATTGCTCGTTAATGTGTGGAATCTGCCCCACTTTGACCACATAATTTAGAGTTCCCAGTTCTATGGCTTAGTGAGCCCAGGGCCAGTCTTAGAGGTTGGTTTTACTCACCTGCTTGATCTTGGGCAGGTGCCTTCATTCTCGGTCTTCTAAATAAGAGTTTTTTAAAAGTGCTACACAGACAGAGCTTCCAGGAAGTCCCCTGCCTGACTCTCAGCCACACTGCAGCCCCTAAGCACGTCTTACCCAAGCAGCCCCTGCTGAGCACATAAAGATGCATAAAACTGGTTTCTGTTTTTAAGAGGCATCAAGTTTAATAGCAGGGAAGCATAGGTAAATAAATACTTATACAGAAGTTATAGCACATAAAAAAATATAGAAACACTGGCAACGTCAGAAAACTTAATATCTGGACTGAGTTTAAGAGAATGGGTCGGGATCGAGAAGACAAAAGCAACCCAAACAAGGGAATGGCACGTGCAGAGAACGGAAGTGTAAACCAGAGCATGATGGGTGATGCCTGGGAGTGGGAGGAGCTTTTAGCCTCCAGTGTTTCGGTGGGAGGATAAAGATGCTGATGGAATGGATTTGGGAAAATAGACCCTCCCGGTCATTCTTCTGTCTTTGCCAAAGGAACCTGGTCCTGAGGGTATGGCCACAATGTTTCACTTTCTCAAACCCAGCAGCTTCCCAGAGCTTCCGGGCTGCAAGTTGGGCATCTTGGTTCTGACTCCGTGCTCATTTTAAAGCTGTGACTTTCAAAGAGTTTTGATTGCCACCCCCAGTAAGAAATATGGTTTAGGATATGACCTAGAAACACATGCATAACATCAAGAATAGAAACACATGATGCACACATGCAGTGATACCTCCGTGATTACCCAGAATGCATTTTGATGTTTTGGTTGATTTTGCTTTCTCTTCTATTTCAAATCAAGGAGAAAAGAAAGGAAACAAGGGAACAAAAAAGGAAGGAAGGAAGGAAGGAAGGAAGGAAAGAAAGGAAAGAAAGAAAGAAAGAAAGAAAGAAAGAAAGAAAGAAAGAAAGAAAGAAAGAAAGAGAAAGAAAGAAAGAAAGAAAGAAAGAAAGAAAGAAAGAAAGAAAAAGAAAGAAAGGAATTAGGAGAGAAGGAAAGAGGGAGAGAAGGAAAGGAATTAGGAGAGAAGGAAGGAGGGAGAGAAGGAGGAAAGTTATATTGGATCCATTAAACTAGTCTCACAATTCAATGAGTCACAACTCACAGTTTGAGAAACACCAATCTAGGACTCACAGCCTAGTTTGGAAGTGTTGAAAAGCAGCACAGTGCAGGGCTAAAAATACAGACTCTGGAAGCAAACTGCCAAATACAAGTGCCTGTTCTCTCCCCTTACTATCTGTGTGGTCTCCGGCAAGTTACTTACACTTTCTATACCTCCATTTCTTTGTTTACATGATAGATAACAAAAGTAACTTCCTCTTATGATTGGTGTGAGAATTAAGTGAGATAATACATATGAGCAAGTCCAGAAAAACTGCCAGATCTCTAAGTGCAGCCTAAGTGTTAACTGTCATCATCATCATCATCTTAACTTAAATAAAGCTAAATTGCAGTTCCACTAGTGGAAGAAAGAAGGCGATACCAAAGAATTTATTTGCAAGTCTGTACAAAACTACACAGTGTGCAGGGCAGGTATGGGATGCCCTGGGACCCGGTCCATGCAGGCTGCACCCCCATTTGTTTCCATTGAGGGGTGAGGGGGTGTCCTGGAGAACAGGACTGCTGGGTTAGAATGGCCCTTGCTGCTTTCCTAGCAAACACTTCATTCCCCCGCTCACATTTTGTAATCCAAAGTGAGGAGGGCTCCTACCAATGTCCCCCACAAAAGTCACATGTCAAAGCTTAACCCCCACACAACAGTATTAAGAGGTGAGACCTCTTAGGGGGTGTTTAGGTCATGAAGTCTCCCCCATCATGAATAGGACTAGTGCCCTATTAAAAAGGGAAAAGCAGTCCTTTTGCACTTCTGCCATGTCAGGACACAGCAAGAAGTCACCATCTTGAACAGAGAGGAGCCCTAAACTCACCAGACACTAAATCTACTGGTGTCTTAGTATTGGGTCACTCTGTCTCCAGAACTGTGAGCATTAAATTTCTAGTGCTTACAAATTGCCCAGACTAAGATATTTCATTATGGCAGCCTGAATAGACTTAAGACAACTTCTTGCTTATAATGAATCCTGGGGAACATGCTAGAACAATAGTCTGTGGAAAGCAAGGTTGGGTTCCCTTTTCTCATCAGTTCAGTCAGGGACAGCCCACCAACAGGTTTAAAAGAGAGAAAAAAAACCAAGTTTTTCAATTTGACATGATTTAACCCACCTCACCCAACACCTCAGATGCTTGGGTGGTAAAATTAAAGGTCACCTGCCATTATATGGGCAGAAATCAAATTTCTAGAATATTCTACCAATCACCCAAAAGGACAAATTCAGGAAACAAAGAACTGGAGACTTGAAGTAAAGGTTTCATTGGTCATGATGATCAAAAGATGATGGCTAACACACACGCAGACCTCATCCTGCTGGCCACGGGGCAGAAGCCACACGTCCAGGCCTCTCATCCTGCAGACTGCAGCCACTGTGCTCACAGGACTCTGCCCCTGACCCTGAACTTCCCCTGGCCTGGTGCTCATTGTCCCTTCATGTGGCACCCGAAGGCTGGATGTCCAGGCAGAGCCGTGAAAAGCGAGGGCTCAGGTCCAAGCCCACGATGGAAGCGTGGTAATGTCCATGAGCTGGTCTGCCTTTTCCAACTCTCTCCTCTCCCCTCTCCCGCCCCATCACTGTTCCCCAGAAACAAATAGGATGGCTTCACTGGTCAATTCTTTACAGGTACAAACACCAAAAGCAGAGGAAACACCCCTGGGCCACCCCCCTCCCCCCAAACCCCAGAGCTGGGAGAGCAGCGGCACCGGCGGCGAGGCTGCTCAGGACTGCGGGAGCCGTCCGACTTCTGGAAACGTCTCCGGCCTCTGGGCTTTACCTGGAGGCCTCTTCCTTCAGCTCCTTGTTTTTCCGCACCTCCTCGGCGTGCTTGTCCTGGGGAGGAAGGGAGGGACAAGGGAGGGTCACACAGGCTGTCCAGGGGTAAAGGGAGGTGGAGGGGAAGAGAACGGAGCACCAAAGATGACCACTGCAGGAAGAGCAGGGCTGTGTCCACAAAGGCGTCCTGAGAGGGGGTAGAAGATGGCAGGTGAGTGAGCCGCTGGGGTGGTCAGAGAGCCCACAGGCCGGTGGGTCCCAACCTCCCTTGGGGGACCGACCTCGCAGTGACCCCGGAGCCCACAGCCTTTCTTCCTCCTGCAGCCTTTGTGGCGTTTGGACTGATCACATGGCTTGATGGTGTAGGTTCCTGCTTGGGGCAGCCCGTGCTAGCAGAGCGGGCAGGTGGCAGAGCCAACCTCATTGCCCAAGCCCGCTGCCAAGGCATGGCACACACTCGCCCAACTGCTGTCACCTCCTCTGTCTCCTTAGTGAGCATGACCATGGCTGAAGGGTGAAGGTTCCCACAGTACAAATCGATAGAATTTTAGAAAGACCATCCAAATATGACTCCAAAAAGTTGACTTCCTTGGCCCTTCTTATAAGAGAATCTTCCTTTGTAAAACATCTGACCTCCCAGGCCCACCTGCTGTTGACCTTGCCTGATACTTCCCCCCTCGGGCCTCCCTCTCTGATCCAGCCCAGGGGCCTGGCTGGGAAGCCCCCTCAGCTCCCGGGTCCAGCTCCAGGCTGCATCAGCCCTGCTTCATTACGCTCCCTGTGGAAGCATCTGGGTCCCTATCACAGGTGACTTTGTGGGCAGGCACCAGGCCGTTTTCTTCTTTGTGTTTCCCCATTCTTGTATGGCACCTGGCCTTGGCAGGTGCTCAGGAAATGAGCCCCCTAACCAAGCCCAGCATTGTCATGTTCAGATGACAGAATCAACCTGGACGAGACACACTGAGGCAGCCCTGCCTGGCAGGAGGTACCTTAATCTATGACTGTCTCTAGAGGCCCTCAGATTTTCCTTAGGTTGGAAGCAGGGCGTCATATGGCTCAAGCAGTGCTTCTCCATGTCTGCTGTGTATCACCGGACCTGGGACGCTGCAGTGTCTCTAGGCAGTAGGTCCAGGGTAGGTTCAAGTGTCTATAATTTTACACTTATGCAAGGTGACTCTGGTGTAGACAGTGTATGACCCACACAAAGACTGGCGTGAGGGGTACTGTCAAAGGGGTCCCCACCCTACACACCTAGCCCGGGCTCCACCTCCTGCCTCCTCCGGTGGGTACATCTGTACGGGGATCAAGGTCCCCAAGCAAGACGCTCCCTCAAAATGTCTGCTCTGACATCTTGCTTTTTGGGGTCTGGCTCACCTCCACAGCAGTTATTCCAGGATGGGAACCTTTCCAATAGCTCCACCTCCAGCTCTATTTTTGTTCTCATGTGAGCTCACTGGGCAGAACCCTGCATGTGGGTCCTCCCTTCCCTTGGCCTCCAAGGAGCCCCTTTGGTGACGACAAATAGTGAATCAATGGTGGACAGTTCTGGGATACACAAGGAAAGGGCCACCTGGACAGAGAGTCAAAAGGCTGGTTTCTAGTCTTGGGTGTGCTACTTGAAAGCTGGGTGACCTAGGCCTGTTATTTGACCTTCTCTGACATGCTTTCCTCATCTGCAAAAAGGGTCACACCTGCCCTGCTCCCCTTGTGGACTTGTAAGGACCACAGTGTCATTGTGGAATGATGAAATCAAAGAGTCTTTCAAAAGCTCATCATTAAATCCAGCCCAAGTGAGCCCCTACACCCTCCATACCCAACTGAAGACTTCTTTATTTTCCTCTAAGATTTTGCTGCAACTCATCTCTCACTGACCAGGGAAGCGTGAAGCTAAACCCACACTGCTTCTCTCCCTTGTGGTCCCTGGTGGTGGCCTGTTAATCCTTTGTAGGACAAAGCAGCAGAGCACAGAGCCACCCCTGCTGGCCAGTGCCAGGGCCCGTGCAGCATGCAGGTCTCGCCTGAAGAAACCACGTCCTTCTAGCACCTGTTTGCCAAGGGCCTGAGATTCTAGGTGGATGGACAGGAAGGAGTGGGGACCACGCTGCTCACCATGGGACGAGGCCACCGATCGGGTCCCGGGAGTCACCGCGCAGCAGGCGGCTCCTGGAAATAAAACACAGAGCTGGAGCTTCCCAGGAGCTGCAGGAGAAACTGGGGCTGCCTTGCGACTCAGGAGAAGAGGCGAGCAGACCCTCAGCAGACGGGCTGCTGTTCTGCTGACACGGGACCAGCCCCAGTCTCGCATGCTCCTGATACTCAGCTGACACCATTGAGTTTGCTGACAAGAGGCAGCCTAGTGAGAGACCTGCAGCTCATTTGGTCTCTGTCATGAGGTTTGAAGTCGTGATTCCTGCTCAATGGGCCTCTCAGCTAATCATGCCCCGAGCTTAGAGCCAATAATTTAAATGAGCATCTTTTATTGAATTGAATCAGTCCATTCAAGGAAGAAGCTAGGAACATACAGTGTGTGTCTACCCCTGTTCCCTTTTGCTAGAAAAGAAGGGCTAGCGACTCCCTAAAACTCCCTAAGACAATGAGACATTTCAGTGATGTAATTGTGCAGAAAATCCACATGGAAACCAACAGCCTGGTTTGGTTCCATGCCAGTAGCTTCCTATTCCATACTCTTGACTCTCTAAGGGTCCTGCCTAGAGGAAAGGTTCCCATTCCTGCCGAGCCCACTTCCCCCAGAAGTGGTACACAGGTCCAGGTACACTCACCGCAGAAGGAAGACAGAGCTTCCGGGAGCCTCCTCCCTCAGCCGGGATTGCTTACCTTCTCTTGCAGCCGCTCCAACATGGCTGCAAGGTGGGCCTCCCGGTTCTCCTTATTGGATTCCATCTTCTGGGCCAGTTTTTCCTTAGCCATCTTGATGAAGTTGTTGTTCTCTTCGATGGCTTTTTGGATCACCTCTCGCTCGTGTTCTCGTTTCTCTGCTAGGTGCTTTAGGAGCTCAGCTTCCTGGTACTGGGGATGCACGGAAAGAGAGAGAGGTCCTTTGGAGTGAGCCTGCCCATGTACACCTCACCACCACGGCTGAGCACACTGCATCCAAATGCGTGCCCCTCTGAGCCATGTGCAGCCCGTGAGCAGGAAACGAGGAGACTTCCTGGCTGGTCCCACCACTTACAGAGCTTTCTTTGTTCTTTAGCCTTTTGCTAAATATCCTCAGGGGCCCTTTCCTCTTTGGCATCACTCATTCACAAATACTCAATGATCTTACACCAACTGCCAGGTGCCATCCTAGCAACTTTGGAAAGAAAATCACTAGTAGAGATAAGACACAAAAATGAATAGCTGAAACCCAGAGGAAGATGTGATAAATGCCTTGAAGAGTCAACAAGAAGCAGTGTAGGAATTGGAGGCTGAGGAGGACCACTTCCTGCCTAAGAGCGGAAGAGAAGCTCACACGCAGATGCCTCATGCTTCAGAGCAGAGCTATGAGGCCAGTAGGAAAAACAGAAGACACTGCAGGCTGGAAACATACCATGCCGTGGCCTTCCGCCCTCTGCTGGGGAAAGAAAACTTTGCACTCGTCCCCATTATTATTCAGGGTCTTCCTCTTCTCACCATGCACACGAGGTCACCTCTAGGAGCTAGGTGCCTCATGCCCGTATCCAAACTGTAGGTTCCTACAGAACAGGGCTTCACGCAATGGCACCTCAGCTCCTGCGCCACACGCAGAAGGTGGTGTCTGGGTATCTGTAGGTTGGTGGTGACCTTACCCACATAATGCCACCACCTATCCTTTCCAGTTCCCTCTTCTTGGCGTGGACACAGAGGGAAGGAGGAAAGGGCAGTGCTTACCTTCCTTCGCTCCTCAGCTGCTTCTAGCTTCTTCTGGATCTCCTCCAGCGAAGGGTCTCTCCGCCGGGGTAGGGAGGCGTTGAACTCGGGCACCCCATCGAAGGAGGGCGGCTTCAGGATGACCTCGAAAGACTGGCCCGAGGTGCACTTATTCAGCTCGATGACCTCCATGTCTGATATGACACACCAGTTCAGGTCCACTGTGTCTGCTGCAGAGGGCACAGCAGGGGCTGCTGACCTGCGCATGGCTGGGCCCACAGACAGCATGCACACATGCACACAGACACGGGGAGTCCCCAAGGCAGACCAGTGGCCAGGGCTCTGGCTTTATCTTGGAACTGGTACTAAGGTCAGTGGGCTCTGAGAGGACTGAAGGGGTCTATAGCCATGGGGAGGCTTCAGGCTCTGCAAGTCAGGTCCCTGGGGTACGGAGTTGATACAACAGCTGCAGCAACACTGGCTACTTTCGCTTCTGCCTCTACCTCCAGCCTCCTCCAAGATTTGAGCTTTTTCTAGTGGTGGATAGTGTGCTGCTCTAGCCCCCGCCCCCCTGGGCCCTCCTTGTCCCACTGCCCCTCTGACAGCTCAGCCTGCAGACCTCTCCCCTGACAACCTCCTACCCTGTTCTCTTCTTTCTCTCCAGTCAGCACTGTCTTTCCGCTGGCTTTGAGCTTTCCTCCTACACTGTCTCCCACACCAGCCTAAACAGAAAAAACAGCCTTAGGTCATCCGAACACCCCCTTGCTCATTGCTGGACCAAATCCATCGCTTCAGCCAGGATGTGGGAGATGACCTGTGCCCTGACCACCCTGCACAGGCACACGGCCACCGAGTGCTCCCTGTGGACTCTCCCATCAGCACAGCTGTCACAGTGCTGGATGGAAAATCCAGTCCTGGAGCATCTCCGCCCTTCCCTCAGAGACTTGGTGTCCACCAAAGTCCCTCTCCTTGTGGTCTCTGCTCCCCACAACAGGACCTCTGTCTGGGTTCCTTTGCATCCTCCACAGCATGGATTTGTTCAGGAATGAACACGGGTGACCCAAGAGTGCGTGCTCTGGGGCGCCTGATTCAGACACGCAGCTGCTGTCCAAGGCCTGAGGCCACCACTGGGGCTCCAGCTCTCAGGCTTTGGGAAGGGAACCGGGCCACGGCCAGCAGAGTCGTGTCAAGCAGGGCTGGTCGGGGGCTGCAGCACGAACACAGGACACAGGAGGTCCCTGGCCTCACTTTCCTAGCTGAGGCTCACTGACCTTCATATTTGTAGGACGATTTATTGAGGGGATCAGCCAGGAAGCAGGAGCAGAACAGGGACACGAGTGGCAGCTCCTTCATCTTCTCCTTGTAGGCTGTGGGCACAGTGGCAGGTGAAGGAGCATCATCAGCACCAGCGCGCCCAAGGCACCCAGACCACCCCAGCCAGCACCCAAGGCGGGAGTCACCCGCAGTGCCCAGAGCTGGAGCTGCAGGGATCCCAGTCCTCCGCTGTACGTCACTGAAACCTCAGCCTTCCCCGGCCCTCACCCCGCCCAGTCCTTCTCCCTTCCTGACACAGAATGCACAGCACTCTCAGGGGCAGCCCCTGACCCTCAGGGGAGCCGCTCCTGTCCCCGGGACATGGCCGTCTCCGTGCCACTTCCTGCCCCAGGATGGCCTGACTCCTTAGCTCCGGGAGGCGGGACCTTCACTTTCCATTCTGCCGACAGCACTGGGCAGTGCTGCCCAAAAAGGCAAGAAGCTCGGCTGGGGATCTGGGCTCCTCACCCCCTTCCCTCTGCTCTGGACCTCCAACGACCTTCCCAGGACATTGGTCACAGCCAAGGTGGCCCGTGTTCAGGAGCAGGAGCATGTCCCCTCCTCCATGGAGCCCTGCTGTGTTTAGAGGTCACAGGTCTGGCTGCTATGGCAGCTCCTACAGGCCCTTCCCACCTCCCTGAGCCGGATTCCTCAGCCTCACTCAGTGTCCAGCCCAGCCCCAGTGCGTTTCCCTCACTGTTTTTTAAATTCAAAAGTGTACAGTGCTGCAGAAACATCATGTGGGCAGCATAAACTCCTTTTCAAAGGCACGCAGGTGAGTGAGGTGCGGTAGTGCGTGCTTGTAAACTTCGCGCTCTGGGAGGCTAAGGCAGGAGAATCCCAAGTTCAAGCCCAGCTTCAGTAATTTAATGACTTAGCAAGACCCTGTTGTCAAAATTAAAAAATAAAAAGGACTGCTCAGGGCAGAGGTCTGGGTTCAATCCCCAGGACTGCAAAAACAGACAAACAAAAACAAAAAATCCATGGTGATGACCAAAAGGCAGAAAAACTCAGCTGTCGGCCTATCCACCACCCAGAGATGAGCTGCCTTTGCCCTGGGGCGTCATTTCCCGCCAGCCCTTTGTCTCTGTGCACCTGTAAGTGCACTGTGGAGAGAGAAACCGCGTCTGCTTAGGGCCTGCAGCACAGTGTTGTGTGTATCTACCTGCGAGGGTCATGTTTGCAGGAATCTGGTGTCCGAATCCAACCGGAAGTCACAAGGTATCTGTTACCAGCTCAGCCCACTGTCACAACCCTGAGAAAAGAGAAGATGTGATGCTTTATTGTGCTAAAGAAGGTCTCTGTCCAGCAGCCAAGGGAATCTCAGAGGTGCGGATTCGCACTGGGCCCCAGCCTGCTCCCCCCAGCAGCCCTCATCTCCCCCACATGGACCCCATCCACAACACCCTGCGCAAGCTCAGCTTCCAAGTTTTAATGGTCACTTCACAATTGCCTTCCCTGTCTCAAGGTTCCAGAGCATGCAAATGTGAGTTTCCCAGAACTGCCTGGAACAAGAAGTGTTTGTCTGTAGCTACGCAGCACAGTGGCCAGGCCCCAGGCAAGGGTCAGAGTGAGGGACAAGGCCTCAAATAGGCATCACCTGGAGGTGTTTGCAAAGCAGCTGTGTGTCTGGACTTCAGCCTACAAATTCCCTAGACGTCAATGCAGGCAACTCCAACACGGGGTGAGAAGGAGCTTCCGGGCAGAGGATGCTGGAACCTCTCACCTCCCCGCACTCCAGCAACCACTGACCTGACCCCTCCCTGGGCCCATTTACAATGGCCCTGGACCATGAGGAGCAGCAGCCAGTGAGGCTTGGTGTCATCACTGTGAGTCAGAGACAGAAATTGGCATGTGGGATCTTTGGGGGGGGGCAGGGGAGCCAGGGAGGACCTGCTGCCAGGGGAACTGCACAGGCAAGGGTCCAGGGTGAGGTGTTTCCCCGGGACCCCTCTCAAGCTGCTTGGTGCTGGGCCAGAGAGTGGGGAAAAGACAGGAGAGGCAGAGAAAGGGCAGATCTGGGAGTATCGGGGGACAGGAAGTGACCAGGTTCCCCTGAGGGTTTCCATTAGGACTGAGGAATGGGCAATGGTGAGTGCTTGTCATCAGGGTGCCTGGTCCTGGGCCACCCTCAGGGGTCACTGTGCTATGGAGGGTGGCGGGAGACTGACTTGAAACCCCTTTCCTCCAATGTTTTCCCCGCTGAGGACCAGGGTCCACTCTGGGAGTTATGCCACTGAGAGTCAACTACAGATGTCATCTCTCACTGTCACTGGTCACTTAATGTCCACACTGTGCTTTTCCCATCTGACTTGTGCAGCATTGCAGAAAAGAAAAGAGAAAGGCCAGTGCCCAGCAGCCAGCACACTGGACACACTTAATAAATGTTACCTTCCTCCCCTTTGGCCTTTGCCTCAGAGTGGTCTTTGCCACAGCTCTGCAGGTAAGGACTGGACTGCCATCCCCTCTTGCAGACAAGGAAACTGAGGCTCAGAGAGGTTATGTGACTACAGTGACAACACGCAGACTTTAACCAAGACCTGGCTGCCCTGCGGTGCTCTGTTCTCCTTCCTCTTCCTCTCATGTGCTTGGACCCAGAGGCCCCAGCCAGGCCCTTCCCATGGCAGCACAATGGGTCTTTTTCCCCGTAGTGTCAGGCTGGTCCTGATGGTACCAGCAACTACCCCAACAGGGAGGCGGGTCTGGTGCCTGGGTGCCAAGTCCCTGGTCATGAGGCTCCATCCAGAGAGTCTCCCAGGGGCCAGGCTGACTGAAGAGTTGACTAGCTGGATGGGGGAGCCCCAGCCAGACCTCAGCATGGGTGCAGGACAAGAAGGGGAAGTCTGGCTGATAGAGGCGGAAGCAGAGAAGCACACCCGAGTGAGAAGAGAACCAAGTAGGTGCAGGCACTTGAGAGCAGGGAACCTGCCCATCAGCCTGAGTTGGAAAGAGGCCGAGACCCTATATGCATGGAGAACTTTACACCCATGCCTGGGCTTTCACATGAGCCGAGCCAGGCTAATGAGACAGGTACCATCTGCTTTTAAATAAAGAGCTTGGGCGTACGGTCACACAGCTCCTAGGTGGCAGAGCTGAATCCAGGACCCATTCTTCTGGCTGTGAGCTCTTCTCTAGGGGCCAGGGGGGACCTAGATGCTCTTTCTGGTTCTACACGGTCCTCAGGACTCCAGGAAGCCAGTCTAGCCTGGGGGTGTCCTTTTATTTAAAAATATGGATGTGAGAGCTTTCTGCATAGAAGATATCATGCCAAGGCTTTCAGAACACAGAGAATGGCAGCGAGCCAGCAAAGGATGCCCAGGGATGCCACAGAGGCAGCCGGGGTGCCCATAATGAAGGCTAACTAAGACCTCTCAGCCCCACAGGGTTGGAACTGGCAGGATTAAAAATATGTGCTTATACGACATGCACCAGGTGGCAAGCTCCTTCACTTGAAGGTCACGATTGCCTTGTGAGGTAGTAATACCAGCCCCACTTTACAAATAAATACGAAAGAGGCTCAGCAAGGCTAAGGAACATCTCCAGCGTCACTGAGCATGAGATTGGAGTGAGATCTGTCCACACATTACCCCCTACAGCTAGTGAAGGTGGCCTCTTTTGGAAAGAGGATTTTGGCAGGTGACATTAAGGCTTTCAGGATGAGATCATCTCTGGCTGCCCATGTGTCCTCAGTGCAGTGCTAGGTCCTTATCTGTGCCATGCAGAGGGAAGAGGGTAGCAGGTCATATGAAGATGAAGGCTTTGAATACCCAGGGCCAGATGCTGCAAGGAAGGGTCTCTGGAGTTCTTCAACAAATGCGTCTGCTGAAGCCCTGCTACCTGACATTTGGCCAGCTCTATTATGGAGAGGGGTCCTGGCAGCCCTAGGAAACCAATGTCCTCTGTAAATGACAAGGCCAGGGCTCAAACTCACCATTCTTTCACCACAGCTTCCAGTGAAAAGGTGGGCCCATAGCAGGGAGAGACACCATGCTAGGGAGTTCCTAATGGAGTCAGTGACTAGGGAGCAGACAGAGAAGAGTGCCATGGCCTCCATGCCACATTATGGCTTCCCACTTGCGCGCCTGTCCCCCCAAGTGCCCCTTACCTCCCACCCAGCGCAGCAAACAGGCATTTGATTTGTGTCTGTAAGAAACGCCCAGATACTGCTCTCCGGATGGGCCAAGTCCCACGTGGACCATTTTTGAGGGATAAGCAGCTAATGCTTGTTCAAGCGGTTTGATAGAGTTGTCCCTGGCAAGGGTTCTAGACGCCAAGTACAGGAACTCTGGCAGAGAATCAGAATGGGCACTTTGCGGGCGCAGGAGCCATGAATTCTGACCCAGGTCCTCGAACCGCATGCAGTAGAGGAAGGGGGCGCTCCCGGCCTGTGCTCACTAACCCTTCTTCCTCAGGGTCTACATGAGATTTGTATTTACTTGACCGTGATGGCATATGTGGCCTCAGTGTCACCCTCTTTCTCTGTGCACTGGAATCAGGTCATCCCAGAAGAGTAGTCCATGTACTCCATGCTGATCAAAGAGGCTCTGATTGGCAGGATGTGTCTTACTTAAGTTTCGAATCAAAGGAGATAAATTATTTTTTCATGAATGTGGTTTTTATTCTTTTCACATCAAATTCTGTGCCAAGTCCTCTGTTAGGTCCTAGAAAAACCACAAGGGGGATTGGATCTAGAGGCCATTAACAGCACCTTTCATGGTACTAAGAACCGTGTCATCGGGGAGAAGAGTGACATTAGTGCACCAAGCAAGGAGGCCTGGTGAGGCGAACAGAGGGCCCAGGACACAGAGCCCGTGGGATTTGCTTTGGAAACCTCGCTGTCAGGTCGCTGTTAGGTTTGCTCCCAAGGGCTTTAAGCAAGGAGATGCTGGGTCCATAGTCAAGAGCAGACGCGCACAGAGCCTCTCTGTTTTAGGAAAGCAGCTTCCAGTGTGCGTCTAGAAAGAGGCATCCCGTACACAGCCACGGAACTCTCAAGGACGGAGCCCAGGAGGCCCTGGAAGCTCTAACGGCTGCGCAGATGGGCAAGTCGGAGAAGGGAAATGATAGTTAGAAAAACTGACAACCCCAGTAATCCACCAGCTTCCTGGGCTATTTTTATCACCAATTCAATACATATGGAAGAATCAATGAGTCAGGTTCCGGGAGGGGACTTCCATTCAGAGTTGCTGGGGGAAGTGCTGGGCAATTAACCCAGGCACCCGCTGGGGTCGTGGGGTAAAAGTCACCTCTAGGCATCAGCATGGGGAGCAAGCCCTCAAATCCCGCTCCGCGTGGGGAGACAGGTATTTTATAGCGCAACACGGTTCACATTCCCCAGTGCATCCATGTACACGTGCGTGTCTCCTATCGGGTGCTTAATTACAGCATTCTAACGACAGTGTCAGACAACTCCGCGTGATAGAGAAAAGAAAAAAGAAATCCCTGGGGTCTTGTGAGTTTAGGCCACATTATTTCATTCTAGGTTTTTTTCATGTCTATTATATTAACACAGCTGTGATTAGAACATATACACTCAAACACTTCATCCTCTCCCAGCTCTACAAAATACATATTGTGATGCGCATTTAACACATGGTCGATTTAGGTCATTAGATTTGCCCAAAGTTGTACACATTAAAAAGTGATAAAGACACAGCTTGGACCAGTGTTTTTATATCAAAGTCCATGCAGTCTCTAATAGAGCTGCCTGAGGCCACCCTGACAGGTAAGCAAGACAACTGACTACCAGCGACAGGGGGTTGGAGTCACCTGTCCCCAGTCTAGCATGAGTGCCTCAGTGCTTAAAGTTCTCACCACTGTCCTCTCCTTCAGGTCAGATCTTGATTCAGAAAGTCCCTGTTAAAATGCACACACCTCGGGGAACTCTGTGGCACATGCCTGGAAGGCATAAGAATAACAAGTTTGAGCCCAGCCTGGATAACTTCCTAAGGCTACATCCTCCCAAAATAGAAGAGATTCTGGACATAGCTCAGTAACAGAGTGCTTTCCTAGCAGGCACAAGCCCCCAGGTTCCATTCCCCAGCACTGAAAACTAACAAACAAACACACACACAGATGACTTATCAAGTGCAATAAACTGAATCATTTTCACAGCAGGAGAGAACCAGTAGTAGGATGTGTAGACATCTCCAGAGGGCCAAGCTCTCTGCTTATGCTGCAGTCCCAGAGATGGACAAAGCCATGAACAAAGCCATTCCGAGAATCTCCTAGTCCTTTTCAGATGAGGAAACAGAGCCCACGAAACTCTATGCTTCACCTAAGTTTTCCGAGAAAGAGCAGAATCACGCTCTGGCCCTCACTGGACTGCACCAAAAAGAACCCCTTATCTTTCTCAATATTGTTCTTGCTTTCTTAGTTCTTTCATTCTTCTCTGATGCCTTTTCAGTTTTACATATTATTTTTAATTTTAGCTTTAAGTCAAAATTGTTTTTAGTCATATTCACTATATAAAATAACATGACTCTCTTCGTGTAAGATTTAGCAAAATTTTGCTTCCTTTCTCCACAAACATGACTTTGTCAGAATGAACCAGATTTCAGTTCTAGGCTGTCTTTATTGATTTCTTCAGTACATTTTTCATTTAATAGATATTTGTTGAGAAACTGCTCTATGCAGGAGGCATGGAAGTAGGAATATGGTGATGAACTTAATAAACTTATTCCTTATGCAGACATTTGGTGTTTGCACACAGTCCTATAAGTGCATTGATTCTAATTAGACAACGATTAAATACTAGCGTTTTTATGTTTGTGACATTATTGATAACATGTCCTTTTTTGGGCCTGAGCTTTTTACTCTGGTAATTTTTTGGTGAGCTGGAGACCCTGGAGTGATTTCCTTTTTCCCTCCAGGAAAGGCTCACCGTATGCTTCCTGAATCCTGTCGTGTCCACTTTGGTGGCAGGGCCAGGTGACAGGTAGCTCTGTCCAGGATCTGTAGTTGGTGCTTGTGCTTCAGCACTGGCCTGAAGTACACTGCTCGGGGCCCAGCTGCTCCCCAGGCTCAGCTTGAACTTGCCTCCCTATTTGGTCTGAATTTCTGGACAGACCCCCCTGATGACCACAGAGACATAGAAACCTGCCCCGCCCCTTCCTCCTGAGTCTGTGCTCAGCTCTGACCGCTGGATTCACACTCTGCAGCCTGTTCTGCGAACTCTCCGTCTGCCAGTGCCCTGTCATAAATCGGGCTGGTCACCCTAGGCTCCTGCCCCTTTTGATCTGTGCCATTCTTCTCTCTCCCACCACCCAATGGGAACAGCGGGCCCTAAGGAAAGGATACAGCTCTAATTGATGGGAAAGACCAATGAGCTCTGGGCTTTGCTGAGAAGAAGGATAGGTCCGTGCATGTATGTGGGGGGAAGGAGGTGGGAGTGACATATGTGTGGAGGCTTTATGTGTATGTCTTCCTGTCTGCCTATTGAAGTCAGAAGTGTGGGAACCTAGAAAAATGGTTTTATGTAATGCCAAGGAAGATTGGGGGTGCTTACCCCATCCACAAAGGGAAAAAAACAGAGAAAACAACTTTCCCAGAGTGCCATATATTTAAACATAGCAAGTTCAAACTTAATAAGCAAAACCAAATAATACATGACACATGTTTATCTCTCTAGTTAAAAATTTACAGTTTGGATGTCACAATCCCTTTAAATTACCACCCCCCCAAAAAAAGTACTATTTCTTTCCACCTAGGACTTCAAAATCGCTGGGAATTCCATCTTTAGATGACAGTCTTCAGGTAAGGAGAGACTAATATAAAGGTATCAAAAGGGAACCAGGCATGGCGCACACCTGTAATACCAGCTCACTAGAAGGCTGAGACAAAAGGATCACAAGTTCAAGCGCAGTCCGGGTAATTTAGAAAGTTAGCAAGATCTCAGAATAACAACAACAATACCAAGGACAGTAAAAAAAGGCTATAGATGTAGTTCAGTGGAAAGGCCATCTCACACTCACACACACACACACACGGACACACACACATACACGGACACACACACAAAGATATTAAAAGGGACATAGAAGATAGAATCTTAGGGGATCCTAGAAAACTTACACTTTACTTTGGTTATGATCTTAATAATTATAAATCCTAGTATTTAAAACCAAGAACACAAGATATCTGAGTTTTTCTTGTTCTTTCAATATGGTTACTTTACTACAGTTATCAGCTCCTCTTTATCTTGCCTGATTTCGTTTCTCCACGTTCCTCTTTCCTGTTGAGCTGTGTTATTCTTTGCATTTTAATTTGCTGTCTTTGTTGTTGTGTTTTGAATGTCTCAGTCTGCCTGCCTCCCTCATGTCATGCAAATGGTTTCAATGGCCCAGGACAGCCAGGGCGGGGGCAGCCTCACTGGGCTTTTGGGTGCATTTAACTGAGCCAAAATGAAATCTAGCCATTAACTAACCACCCAGCCAAGCACAGTACATGACCCTCCCACTGCCCATCTGCCAGCAGGATGCACCCCGTGTTCCCCTCCCATTGGAAGGAGACACATCCAGCAGGTTCCACAGATACCTGGAACCCTGGATTGTCTGAATTCTGTATATATTATATTTTCATCCATGCATCCCTATGGTAAGGTTTGATGCGTAAATTAGGCATTGCAAGAGATTAATTAAAAACTAGTAATAAGTAGCAGGATTATAAAAATATACTGAAAAAAATATTTAAAACTCATGAATCGCTTATTTCTGGAATTCTCCATTTAATATTTTCAGATGTAGCTGATCACATGTAACAGAAACAAACCGAGGTAAGGAACCGTAGGTAAGAGGGGCTGCTGTACATCCGATCAGCAGTTTGCTCAGGGTGGATGACACTGGGCCAAAGGTCCCTGTCTTGCGCGGGTCCTTTGGAACAGTCTCTCACTGAACAGCCTCCCATTTCAAAAGCTGCTGGATATAAATGTAACTTGTGGATCCTAGTTTGCACCTGGTAATGAGGACGTGCAGCCTGCAACCCAGATGCGCCCGGAAGACTTTGCGCCAAGTGTCATAAACCGGTCATGAAGGGACAAACACTGTGGAATTCCCCTGACAGAGGCACCTGGAGCAGTCAGA
Organism: Dolichotis patagonum; assembly: GCA_004027295.1. Lineage (NCBI taxonomy): Eukaryota > Metazoa > Chordata > Mammalia > Rodentia > Caviidae > Dolichotis > Dolichotis patagonum. The sequence goes on from PVJX010000410.1 coordinate 77,575, forward strand.
TGTGTAGAGGCAGAAGTGAGAACAGAAGTCACAGGGGGTGGGGGAGGGGAATTGGCAGTTGGGGTTTAACAGGCACGGACCTTCGATTTTGTAAGAAAAGGGATTCTGAATATCGGATACACAGAAATGTATGTCGTAGTACCACTGAACTGTGAACTTAAAAAATGACTGAGAGAAGGCCCAGGAATTTAGCTCAGTGGCATAAGCACCTGCCTAGCAAGGGCGAGGTTGTGAGTTCGATCCTCAGCATCAAAAAAAAAAAAAAAAAAACTGAGCTGGTAAATTTTATGCTATATATATAATATATATATATTATATATGTATCACAGTGAAAAATTAAGAATTAAAAAAGTTCCACGAGACTTTTCCGTAGACTTGGAAGAGGCCAGTAAAGTTCACGTAGTGAATGTTTCTCAGCATAGTTGACTTGAGCCCATGGTGAGAACAGCGCTTTCTGTCATACACCCCAGCAGGGACATATATATAGTATCCATTTGTACACACGAATATACGCATCACCGAACACATGCAGCTACAAAAGGCATGTGAAATGTGATTTGCCCATGGTATAGGGGGCTGTCTGGCTTTCTCTACTCTATCTTCTCTCCTTTTATTTTTAAAAGTCACAATTCATAAAATTGATTTCACAACCTACGTGGTCCCCGCCCACATTCTGAAGAACACTAATCTAGATCTATTTCCAGTGCTATGCAGAAATGTCCTCGACTGCCTCCCTGCTGGGTGTCATAACGCTCCTGCTCCAAAGCCTTTATGATGGGGGACTCATGCCCCACAGGTCACAGGCTCCCTGAGGAGCCCACCACGCTCACTGCAAAGCTACTCCAGGTAACTGAGGGGAGCTAGGAGGAGCCCAGGTCTGGGACCAGCTGGCGGAGACTCAGCAGCTCCCAGCAGGCCGGCGAGGGGTTGGTCAAGCTGGAAGGAGGGCGGGGTGCCGGGAGGCTCTCACTCCGCTCTGTGGAGCGGCTGCGGCTCAGACCTGCACCCTCCTCTCTCTCGCCACTCCAGCACCGCGATTATTTCCACATCTGATGTATGATCTCATTCCCCTGGCACCGCCTGGGAGAGCCTTCCTCCCCCTCGAGGGGCTCAGCCTCCATGGAGACAGCTTCCCTCACATTCCCTCTTGCACCCCACCCAGCCCCCAGGGCCACCCCTACCTAGTGTTCTCTTGGTCCTGGGAGCCAGGCTTTTACTGCCTGGCTGATTCAGACGTGGGCAGCCTGACCCTATCTGACCCCACCACCCTAGGGCATCCTGGAAACCTGCCCAGGCTTGGGACAATGAGGCTCCTCCACCCCTGACTGTACCCTCCTGAGAGAAATAAAACAAAGACAGCACTGCCACGTGGGGACAGAGCTGTCCACTGCACATCCAAGCCCTGGGTTCTGGAACAAGAAAGGGAGGATGCCTGAACTCCTGGCGAAGGTGGTAGGCTGGCGAAGGGGGGCTGTCCTTGGCCCACCCAGAACCAGGGTGTGGCGTTCTGTGCTGCCGCAGCCTCAGCTTTTAAGGCTGCCCACCCCACCAGGTAGGATCAGGTCAACCTCAGGGCGGGGTGGGGCTAAGGAGAGGTGATGATCTCATTGTATCCTTAGGACCAAGGAAAAAAAAGTGAGGTGGTGGAAAGAGATGGAAGGGAAAGAAAAGACAGGTGACAAAAATGGGAAAGTCAAGAACAGCTGAAAGCATCAACCTCGGGGCAGCTTCCAGCTTGAAAAGGGGTCCAGGTCAGGTCCACCACCAAGCTCTTGAACACATCTCTCCCACAGCAGCAAAACGTCTTCATGCAGAAATAACTCACCATGGACTTCCGATACTTCCCGCCCCTTCTTTTCTCTGAGCTCAGGAATGAAAGTGCCACCTGGAACCCACCCTCGCCCCTCTGCCTTGCACCATCCTTTCTGCCTCACACTCCTTCCCCCAGGATTTGACAAAGTTTAATTGATTGAGTGGAACTAAAGGTAACACAATAGGCTCCGCACTTTTCCCTTCTCCCCTCTGTGGCTGTGCTTTTGCTTCTCTCTTCTGTTTAAAAAGCCTCCCGTTATTTACAGCTCATCTCTACTTACCTGCAGTCCAGTTCGAAGCGAGCTGCTCTCTTCTCACTCCCTCAATTAGTGGTACCCTGGGTTTCTCTCAACATCAGCACCACTGCTCGGCTCTCACTATGACATCACCTCCGAGCTCCCTGATTGGTCAGTGGTGGGTTGCTTGGCAATTGGACAGTCTCCTCTGGTGGAGCGGGGATTGCCTGAGTGAGTAACTCTTAGCAGGCCAGGGAGTGGAAGATGATGTCAGACAAAGAGCCTGCTGGAGAGGCAGAGGGTGAGGGCGTCGAGGAGGATGGGAAGTGGGAGTGGTACCATGAAGGTGGGGGTGAAGGCACAGCTTGCAAGCTGACGGAATGATGAATGACTGAGAATCTTTAGCTCTTTCAAATCTGGGGGTGGGAGAATATGGAATCTAGAGGAGCAATAAGAGAGAACAGATGAAACCTCAAAATAGCTTCCCAGAGGGCTTGGTGTGCGTTTCCAGCTCTGTCAGAAGGGCTGGAAGGGCTGAAGAGGGACTTAGAAGGCAGGGAAAGGTTGCAGGGACCCCCGACCTAGAGCTGTGGGACTTCCACACAGGTGTCTCAGGGGAGCGGGGATTCTCTCTGGCCGCCCTCACACAGGTGTCACCTTATCCCTACTGTGGCATTTGCCCAGCTCTAGTTTGTCCTCACAGCCCGCTTAGTCAAGCAGGGCCAACCAGAAGGAGCCACAGGTAGGAAAGCAGACTGGGCATCACCTGGGCGGTTCCTGAGAGCGGGAATCATGAGCAGAGGAGATGGGTCATCTATCACGGCTTCTTTAGCCCTCCCACCCCCTGGGGAATGGGAGAAGCCCTCATGCAGACTTTGCCAGCTGTTCACCCTCTGCCAATTGGCTGGAGAGCGGAAGTGTGGCAGCTGAGGGAGGAGGTGCCCTATAGAGCAAAATTCCCCGTCTTCCAGGTCACCCCAGCTGACTGAAGGCCCCCTCTCTGTGCTCACCACCTCCTCACTCCACCACCCAACCTTGATTGATTCCATTTTCTCAGAAGGCTGAGATTATGGCAAAACATGCATAACATAAAATTTACCATCGTACGCATGTGTGGTACTGGAGGTCCATGGAACACACGCTTGGCATGCTAGGTAAGTTTCTATCAATGATCTGCATCTCAGTTACCCATTTTTAAGGATGTCATCCTATATCCAACCATGATGTCGTACAACCATCACCACACCATCTATCTCTGGGATCTTTTCACCTCCTCTAACTTGCATCTGGATCCATTTGTTATGGTTGGTACATTGTGTCAACTTGTGTAGTTTAAAAGTTTAACTAAGAGACTCAACAGAGAGCCAGGGTTCTTTGTAAACATATCCATCCTGTGCAAGAAGAGGGCAAGATTTTGTGAGTGTTACAATGGCCTCAGAGGCAGGGGTAGCTTGGGTACCATATAAGAGAGGAAAAGAGACTTGCTCTTCTCCCCTTTTGTTTTGGTTGCTTTTGCTGGCTGCTGCCTTGAAGTGTTGCCCCAGTGCCGTGCCACCCTGCCTTAAAGCCAACTGATTATGGACTGAAACCTCCACAAACAGTGAGCTAAACAAACTTTTCCTTCCTTCGTTTCAGGTATCAGGTGTTTTATCTTAGCAACAAAAGAAAAGTAACCAAAACACCATTAAACAATAGCTCTTCTTTCCTCCTCACCTCTAGCTACTTTTCATCTTTATAAATTTACCTATTCTAAACATCTCATGTAAGTGGGGTCATACTGGGTTATTAGTCATTTTCACATAGTGGGACAAAATATCTGACACCTGCAACTTAAAGGAGGTTTATTTCAGTTCTTGGTTTCAGAGGATTCAGTCCATAGCCATGTGGCTCCCAGGCAGAAATGGTACAGAAGCGGGGTATGGCAGAGGAAAACTGCTCAGTCCATGACAGCCAGGAAGCAGAGAGTGGGAAGGGCCAGAGTGTGAGTACCCTCCCAAGGCACATCCCTGTACTCAGCTGCTCTTCCTATCAGCATGTTTAGCTCGAAAGTCATCAGTGTATTAATCTGCTGATAGACATGGGACTTTGAGAGCACATTTCAAATCTAACATATAGCACAGTAGTTGTCTTTCATTGCTGGACTTCTTTCCCATGACGTAATGTCTTCCAATTTTATCCATATTGCTACATGCTTCAGAATTCCATCTCGTCATCCTTTTTACAGTGTGTTTAACATCAGTGTCATAGATTCTCAACCTCTGCCACACACATTATGCTGACTGAGAAAAAAAAAGACAGAAAGGGCATAGAACTACCTTGAAGTTAGTCCATGTTATGAAATTATTATCATTTTTATCACAATAGCATTAATGAGCACCTAAGGGTGGTGACCAATGCATGCAGAAGCCATGGCATGCATTCGCTCTGCAGGCTGTGCTCAAGAGTAAGCTTGTCAGCCGGGGGTTTAGCTCAGCAGCATAAGTGCCTGCTTGGCAAACGTGAGGTCATGAGTTCGATCCCCGGCACACACACAAAAAAGAGTGAGCTATGTCATAGCCCCTGCCACGCCCTACCCTTGGCCAGAACCACCAGATGGCATCTCACTGCCCAGCACCCTGTGGTGTTCTGCAGAAGATCTCATGTGTGCGTCCATCACCTGTCAGGCACCTGGTGGTGGCCAGAATAAGGCTTGACCCTGACTGCCTTTAGGGCTTCACAGCACTTCCTCCCCTCTGCAGCACTGCAGGCAACAGGAGCAACACATTCTGTTTGACATTCAGCAAAGTGCCTTTAGCACACTTTCCATGCAGGCCACACACTACCGACCCGGGACCCTCAACACCTCACTGGCCCCTGTCAGAGGGAATCAGGATTGCTAAGGATGTCAGAACCAGTTCTTTCAGTATGGGAAGATATTGGCAGCCACACTGCATACAGGATTGAATCTGGAATCCAAGCAAACCGCAAGTATGGGGCTGTCCTGGCTGTCAAGGGAGCCCTCCCCGTCCCCCCAGTCTGTGATCCTTCCCAGCCCAGAAGAGCCTGAACTCCACAGATCTGCTGGCTCTGGAAAGTGAGGGAGGGGGAGTGGGACAGTGAGTTGCCATGGTGACGGCAGCCAATCAGACAGCCACCGCTACTAGGGGAGGGAAGCTCTGGTTCTAACCTGACTGGAAAGAAGGGTGAGGTCAAGACAAGGGGTGGGGCGAACAGGACATCATTACTTGAGAGCAGAGAATGAGGCAGAAGAACAGGGAAATGGGGAGGGCTGCACCAGTTCTAGAATTATCTAGCTACTGTTTGAGTGCCAAGGCTCTGGTGGGCAATACACACACACACACACACACACACACACACACTCAGTAAATCTGTAAAGGGATTGCCCACCCCACCTTCAACAGAAACAGACTCAGATGGGAAAGGTCACCCACCAACAGCCTCCTGTTAAGAGAAGATGCTATGATTTGGCCTTGGGGTACAGGAGAGGGAAAATGATATTGGAAAGAGAGGGAGTGAGGCAAGCTGGGTAGAGCCACTGTCCAGAGAGGTCTTTCTGGGTAAGAGATGCCCGGGATCTTCTGTGAGGTGGCAGAAAGCAGCACAAAGCAGTGATGAAACCAGAAACACAATTATTATAGCAAAATGCACATCAAGTCCAAAGAACAAAGGGTGAGGAGAAACCAAACCCACCAAAGAATCAACAAGGTCAAAATTAGGAGGTTCAAGGGGTGGGGTGGGATGCCCATCAGAAAGCAGACAGAAAGAAAGGAAGCGGGGAGACTGTGTGTCCCACACTTTTGTGTTCAAAGCTCCCTGGAGCTCCGCTGAGAAAGGCAGGCAGCCAGCGGCCATCCCTGCCTACACCTGCCAAGTCAGCACTGGACTGGGCCAGCTGGTGATAGCCAGTCCCTAGGTGCAGCAGCTGGACCTGTCTGGGGATCTGCACCATCAGCTCTACAGTGCCACCTCTCACAGCCCAAATTACACTGTGACAGTGACACTCGGATCCTGAATTTCCAGGTTCTGCCTGACTGTAGCAAGGGGGTGGGACTCATTAACCTCTAAGCAGGAATCCAGGCACAGTTGCTGTTCTGAGACGTGACTCCCCTTGTAATGAGTTACACTCACAATTCCTGGGGCACATGGAGAAGGCCCCCAAAGGAGCCCTACTAGGTATTAAAGCCCCTTTCCCATCCTTGTTGTGGTCTGGGAAGTTCATATTTGTAATCCCATGGAAACAGTATTGGAGTCTTGGTGAATTAATTCCAATCTACCACCTCCAGTGCAATCCACAGTGAGAATAAAGACACTAAGACATATTTACAATTAAGGGCAGCCAAGGGGTCCTGAGTCCAGTCCAGACAACATTTCAAGGAACAATGGCCTCAACCCAGGGCCTCACCCAGAATTTATCAATTCATGGAAAAAGGCGTGGCTCAAGGATGAGTGATGATGAGAATGGTAGGAATTACATGAGTACCGTGAGCTGAGCTGGCCTAGAGAAAACGTTTCTGCAATATGTGAAGAAGATGTACAAAGACCAATCTGCATAACACAATTGAGGTAGCATTTAAATGTTTAGGGTCTGGTGCTTCAGTGCTGACATGCAAACATTTTCTGCCCTGGGGAGTCATAGCCTCTTACCTTAAAGCTCCAACCCGCTCAGGGTCCTGGAGCAATGGCTCTTCCAGCCTGCTGTGTTCAACCATTTAGAGACAGACACTGAGGCAAGGAAGCAGGATTGTACTGGGCTTCCAGATTATGCATCAGCACCTCAGCCAGCGCTATTTACATTGCTTAGAGCCAGTTGAAGGGAGAAGGAAATGGCTCAGACAGCTCTGTAGGTATCAGTACATGGAGACAGGGCCAGGTTTAGCTAAGGTGGAGCTACCATTGGTTCCAGGAAAGGACCCACAGGCAGTCATCATGGGGACCCTCCTGGAAGCTTTGACCTCTTCCAGCCCTTGGGGTCTGGAGTCTGAGCCTCACACCCCAATCCAAAATTCTGATCAGTGCACCAATGTCTCTTTCACTTGAACAAATGTGATTTTTAAAAACAGTATAAGTGGGTGTTTACTTTATGCCTTTATTTTAAGAGGAAAATAAGTTTGGGGAGATTTTCTTACGTGAACCTTTGTCAGCTATTTGCTTAATGCATAACCCATACGCATGATGTCATTTTTTAAAATGTGGACACTTATTTCACTAGAAGAGAAACTTTTCTGACTCATGCGCCCTTGTGATATCAGTGTGTCAAATTTTCTTTCAACCAACTGCAACACAAACTCAGTCAACACAAATAGAAGCAGTGTTGGAAACCCAAGCTGCTTGTTTATGCTGACAATTAGACTCATAAACTAGACAAAGTGGTGGTCAGTAACAACAACATTTGACATTTATAAAAGCAACATTTATCAAGTGCCCTAAGACCTGCAGATTACTTAGAACAGTGCCTGGCAAACAACACAGACTCAGTAGAAGTCAGCTGTCAGTGTGACCCACAGGGATGGCTCTCTTAAAAGACCATTTGTCTCCACGTTGGCTCACCCTCGCCCTGCTTCCGTGGGTCAGTATGTAAGAGCTAGCGAGGATGATACTCTACTCCCTCAACTGGCTTTAAGCATTGCAAATGGGACTAACTAGGATGCTGACCTGTAGCCTGTGAAGCAATGTGACAGGGCAGTGATGCCCCACCTGTACTTCCCTACCACTGAACAGGAGCTAGACCGAGAGATGCTGTGCTATCGGCTGGGACTGAGCCTCAAGAAAGAGGCCACGATGTCCTAGGTCAGGAAGGTCAGACACTGAAGCAGAGGGAACCGACCAGAAACAAGATACTCCCTCACATTGTGTGATACAGATCCCTCCAAACAGAGGCTGCTTGTTACTGGAATCCTGTACGCTTTCTATATACCTCTCTCTGCATATTGCAGAGGTGCTATTTGCCTCCTATCTAGCCCAGGTCATGGTATTCATGTACTTTCTGCCTTTCCCACAGTCACTCAACCCCGAGCCACTCCACTCTTCACAAATTAATGAAACCTGGGGTCAGCCCTGGGTCATGGCCTTCATTCTGGCTAGCCATCTGACTGGACTTAGGGCTCTCCTGGCTCCCCACAACTGCAGCTACATGTTTATCTCTTTATTCTCTCCCTGGGTTTCCCTGGAAGTGGTGGGTTGGAATTTGCTTACTAGAATTCCAGTAACTTTTTTCCTGGGATTACAAATATAAACTCCAGACCAAGACGAGATTAGAGCAGGCTCTCTGCAGTGGTCATCACTAAACACGAAGCAGGCTACCTGGGAGTCTTAGGGTGCAAATAACAGAAGATCATTTGAAATTTGCTTTAAAAAAAACCACAAGGGAGTATATGTTAAAGCTTAGCAGTAAAATATTTTAAAACACATAATCCAATTAGAAAATGGGCAAAAGGAATAAGAAGCATTTCATTGACGAAGATATCCAAACTCCAAATACACACAGCAGAAGGCATTCAACATTTCTAGCCATGAAGGAAGTACAGTGTAAGAGCAGACAAGGCATCGCTACACTTACTAAAACAGTGAAAATTTAAACACTGCTACAGTATCAAATGCTGGTGAGGCGCTAGATCGCCCATACACAGCTGGTGGGAAAACGTGACATGGTACAACCACCATGGAAAATGGTGATTTCTCCAATAACTAAAGACACATTTGTCAGACAACCAAGCAACTGCGCTCCTGGGAATTATTCTGAGAGAAATAAAAACTCATATTTTAACAATACCTGTACACAAATGTTCCTAGCAGTGTTGTTTATAACAGCCCCCAAATGGAAGCAATCGAGATGTTCCTCCGCCGGGGAACGGACACACAAACTGGCATGTCTGGGTCATTTAATCCTATTGACAATAAAAAGGAATGGGTTCTTGGTGCGGTAATGTGATTGGATCTCTAGGGAATGATTTTGAGAGTCTTGGGAGCCAGCCAGGAAAGGTCACAAACTCTTTGATTCTATTTACAGAATAATCACAAAATGACAGGATGATAGAGGTGGCAAACAGACTGGTAGCTGTCCAGGGTAAACGGATCACGGTGCTGTTCCAGAAACCTGCCCAGGTGGTAAAATGGCACAGCACTCTACACATGCATCTAACCACAGGGAAAAATGCATGCCTTTCGGCGCCCATGGGTCCTCTCTAGACTATCTCTGCAAGTTCTTCCAAAATACAGTGGCACCTCAGTTCACAAGCACTTCTGTTTGTGAGCAGAAGTGTTGGGCAAAATTTTGCTTCTGTTCACAAATTCCACATTGGATGAGGAACACGAAAGCAGCCATCTTCCCCTGAATCATGGAGTGAATTAAGTTCATGAACTAAGGTACTATCGTAAAACCTTATCAAAAACAAAAAAGCATTAGGACTACTTCATGGAACCCAAAGCTGAGGGTTTCATCTGAGAAACAAATCAAGAAAGCAGTCAACACTCAATGTACACTCTCTCCCTTTCCCCCTCCATCTGTCTCCTCTACCCCTCTTTCCAAAGATGCCTGCTTCTCTCTGAAGCCACCATCTCAGCTGCTTCACAGGCAGGGCCATGCCTGCCTTCTGGTGGCACTGGTGTCTTTTGTAGTCAGGCCACACGGAGAGAAACCATTAGCTGTCTCTTAGATTCAATTCAAAATTCCCAGGAAAACAAATTCAACCAACCCTGCCTAGGCCAAGAGCCCAGGCCTCGTCCTATGGATCATGTCAACAGCCGCGTCTGCCAGCACGAGCTCCTGCAGCTGCGTCCGCCCATGGCATGGGGTCAGGCTCTGGTCCCAGGCGGGGCCCCTTGCTCCCCCAGCTCAGTCGCAAATGGTCCTGTCTACAGAGGAGACCATGCAGAACACAAGGAGAAGGGCTGGCCACACTGCAAGCTCTCCCACTTGGGAATCAAGAAGGAAGGAGCCAGCAGCCCATAGGTGTCAGTGAGCTGAAATGCAGACGTCCTCTGGATGACACTTGACAAGGCTCATGGCCCTCTCTGGGTGACTCCTACCAGCACCTGGAATGAGCTCCAGGCTCCACCCACCGGGACGTTCTCTTGACCAAGGTCCTTCAGGGCTACCCTGGGAGGAGCTGACTGTGGTTGCCGGGATGCTGGGGAACATGTGGCCACCAGTGCCCCGAGATGCTCCCTGGCGCTGATCTAAAAGCCCTGCTGTCCAGGCTCGTGGGGGTTTTTTGGTGGCACAACATCTATAAAATCTCACCTAGCAGCCCGTCAGTTTAGCGAGAGGCTGCATTTAGAGAAAGCCGGCTCTGGACAGCTTGCTCAGCTCAGCATCTGAAGCCTGTGGGCTTCAGGTTCTTAGAATAAAGCCTGAGGGCCGTGTCTGTGTCTCCCACATAATACGTTTTGCCTTAGGGTATTGAAGGCAGCAGCAGAAAATTCTACCTCCACCTTGTCAGCTCTGACGAGCTCCCCCAAACCACATCTGGAGGTGTGCTTCCTGGCAGGAGCACCCCAGCCCCGCCCAGCAAGCGTGGTCTGCAGAGTGGGAAGCAGCTTGGAAGGATCAGGGTTCCCCAGCTCCCCTGGCCCTTCCGATGTCCTGGTTCCAGTGCCAGAACCTCACTGTTTCATAATTGGTAAGCCAAATTTAGTTCCCGATGTAGGTTGCTGCACTGTGTAACGGATGCACCTCAGTCAGCCTGTGATTAGCTTTCAGGATGGACGTGAAGTGATCTCCGACCCTACACCACAAACGGTAAGGATTACGGCACTGGCTTGTGTAACCGACCTGATTTTCCCCGTCCACTTTACCCAGACAGCCTCAAACTTGATGTCTCCCCAGTGCACCTCATAAAGCCCCGGGGAGTTGCCAGCCCAAGCTGACAGACGTCAACAGGCCCTTTCTAGCCCCTACAGCCTCAGTCTCAGTAGAAAAATGGTCCAAGTTCCAAAAGCCAGCAGCCGCTCCTTTCACTGGCAGTTTCAGTCTCTTGGAGCAGCCGGCCGGCAGCCAGGTTCCCATCCCAGCACGCTGGAAGCCTATGGCCTCCACCCCCAAAATGGGTCAGATGCCTGGTGAGCTACAGCTTCACCTCCCTGAATACCAGAGCACATATTATTCAGGTCCATTTGACTGTAAATCAACAAGAAACTGCCTGAATCACCACAAGCTAAAACAGAAAATGTATTCAAGTTTAGAGGAGTATCACATGGAAACTAGCACACAAAGGACAGCTGGGCTGAAACTCAGCAGGACCTACAAGATCACTCCTTCCTCTCCCCTCCCCTGCCCCTTCCCTCCTCCCTGCTCCTCTCCTCTCCTTTCTTTTCACTTCTCCCCTCCCCTCCCCTTTGCTTCTCTTCTCTCTCCCTCCTTTGCCCTTCCTTCTGCACCTGCATCTGTCTAAAAGATCATTCCCTCAATTCCCATAATAGGCTCCCTCTCCTCCCCAAAAGTAATGACTACCCCACATTGCCTGAGGTGATAGAAAGACAGACCAACTCTCTCTTGATACCAGTTCCAAAATTTCCAGGCAAGAGAATCTGTCTGGCCCAGTTCAGGGCAGGCATGAACATGGTGCCCAGGGTTTTGGCCAGAGGCAGGCTGCATAGTGCGAATCTGCCAGGAAGGTAATGGAGAGCATGGCAGCTCCCACATGTGTGCTCCATCAGGGTTAACAGCTCCGAAACACCCGCAAAATGTTCGTGCATGTGGAAGGTGACTGGATATAGGGGTGCCATGCTCAGCAGTGGATTCGTCCTTTGATGAGTTCAGGTGCTGTTAGCAGGTGGAAGCTGACTGGAGTTAGGTCACTGGAAGTCTCGCCCGGAAGGCTGTATTCCTGTCTCCACCTCCTCCTTTCTCTTTTTGCTTCCTGGCTGCCATGAACTGAGCACCTTTTCCTCCACCAAGGCCCTCTGCAGTCGTGTTTTTGCCAAGCTAGCTGACCATGGACTGAGACCCTGATATAAAAAATACCCCTCCTACTTACAGGTTTGCACGTTGGGTGTTTTAACCCACTGGCAAGACAGTGACTAAGACAGCAACTAAAAATAAAACAGGAATATCGTGCTTATTGCCAGAATGTCTTTGTATTAAGGGTACTGCCAACAGTGAAATGCTTGGATTGAGTTGGACAAAACAGAGGCAGGTTGGGGATGGGAAGGATATTTGTCTAGACTGTGTACTGAGCACTATCATTAGAGCACCGTCCTCCTCAGTGTAGAGTGCTAGGAACTGAACACTCCACAAGGTGGCAGAGCGCACAGCTCACAAGTGCCTCTTCCAGCTCAGGGCTGGGGGCTCGGAGCTGAGGTACCCCCTCAGCTGAGTTCCATCTGAAGTGCTTAGCTGTGCATAGAACACACTGGAACCAGGGAAGTTCTCAGGGGTCTCCCTGGCGCATACCATTCCTGTCCTGCTTAGAGACACACACAGTTGTGGTGGGGTGGGCCTGGCTTGGACCCATCCTGTATAGAGTAGGTTTAAGGATTGTAAGAATGTGGAAGATCACATAGGCAGGTGACAAAGAAAGGTAGAAGAGAAAAAAATAAATTCAGCCACCACCCAATGGTGAACGGAAAGCCAGTGTTATTTTTATCCACCTTCCTGTGTGGTTTAGGATCTAGGCCTTTCTGCTCAATGAGCAAAAAACCAGTTGAGATCAATGAACACCCAATTTGACCGCAGTAATCTTGAAGACACATTAACCCATGAAAAAATCAATTTATATCCAAAAATTCAAGGAAATTAGAAATGAGCATAAGTGGAATGCCAATGGTGTTCTCATAGTTGAGCAAAATTAGGAGGGCATTAAAGGAAAAATAGAAACACATAAATCAGGGGAGCCATGATAGATTTTGAGGTAATCGGAACACGTAAGAAAGGTTATACCTCTGTGTGTATACTTCCTAGAGACAATGAATTTCAGTTTGCTTGTTAGAAGGAGAAAAATCTCATGTTCTACATTGATTTTCTAAGAGAAAAATGGTGTTTTCTTATCTCGACAGCCTGTGCTTGATGAGAATGGAATTATCTTGAGTGATTTCACATCTGCTGGGTTCCAGGTAGTGACAAAAAGGCCACTGGCAATTGCACAGGCCCCAGAAGAACTGAGGATTAACCAAGGAGGGACACAAGGGGACATTTGGGGTGATGGAAATGTGCCATTTTGATTCTGGTAGTGACTCTGTATTTGTCAAAACTCTTCAAACTTAAGTGAGCATATTTTATTTCTGCTTAAATTACATCTCTGTCAAACTGATTTGGAAACAGCAAACATGGTGTGGTAATGACATATGTCTGTACTTACATCTACACAACTATGGTAGGGGAAGCATGCTGGCCCACAGATGGAGCATGGGTGGGCACCATCATTTTGGGATCAAAAAGGGGCACTTCCTGTCTCTCCACAAAAGAAACCGAGGGCGGCAGGATCAAGAAAGAGCCTCTGCATGGCGGCTTCACAGGCTGCAGGGTGAGGGATGGGGAGCTGGTGGTCCAGGGGTACAAACTTTCAGTTATAAGATGAATAATCTCTGAAGCTCTAAGGTACAACCTGATGATTGTTAAGAATATTTGACACACTAGATGACAGCAGATCTTAAGTGTTCTCACTAAATAAATAAATGTTACAATGGGAGGTGATGGTTATGCTAATTAACTTGATTGAGGTAATCAATCAATGGACAATTCATACAAGTCACTTCATCACACTATACATTTTAAGTATGTGACCAGTTTGTGTACCACGTGTGACCCGATAAAGTGAGAGATGATGGATTCTCAGAAGGTGATTGTTGTCTGTCTCACTAGGTAACAGGAGATGAAGCCATCCAGGTCCAGAAACCAGCCTGTGCAAAGCCAGAGGGTTGACAGGTGATGGTAAGACCACCACTGTCCTTGGACAAAAACCCTAGCAAATCCCATTGCCTTGGTTACACTCAAACAACATGTTTTAATACCCTTAGTTCAGTAATCAGCACATCCGGCTAAGTTTTCAGCTCTTTCTCCCACTCTGGCTGGGGTGGGTTTGGGGCTGGGGCAGCTCCTTCTATGCCCTCTGCCTTGGCCTCTGCCTCTCCTGCCCTCTCTGCCATGACGTGGGTGGAGGGAGTGGAGAGGAGAGTGAGGGAGGAACAGGTCTTCTAGATGCCTCCGTCACGGCCATGAACCGGTGCTCTTTGGGCTTTGCCCATGGGTGTCTAGAGCCCACTTTCTCCCTTGAAGTGTTTTTGAAACTTCTTCAAAGAGCTCCCACCACCACCCACCCATCCCCTGGCTTTTCTCACTTTCAATTTTTTGCTGTCGGGGTGAGGGCATCTATGAAGTCCCTCAGCCCTTGAAGTGGCCCCTTTGGATAGAATCCAAGGTGACTCCAAGCAGCATCTCTCCCACTTTTGAATCTCAGGGGATTCTCACTCAGACTTTGCTTCAACAAAGTTTTCAGATGCACCCCAGTCTGGCTCTGGCTACCAAGCTGTGCCCTGGCATGGGGATCACCAGCCTACTGTGACTTCCCAGCTTTAGGGGTCACATAGAAGTGTTCCAGGAAGTTCATGGGCTATGGGGTCCTTCATTCTCTACAGCTGCACGTGCTGCAGGTAGGAAGGAGTTGGGCTTGGGGGCTTGGGAGGGAAGGTGGGATCCACAGCACACCAATAATCCTCAAAGAAATCTTCCTCTGCCTGTGGTTTGTTATCCCTTGAAGGAGAACAGTCAGCTGAAACATGCCAGGCAGGATGTCAGTCTGTTTAAGTCCAAGGCTTCAGGTGTCCACTCCTCACTTTAAAAATAGGGCACTGGTTGGTTCTGTTTTCTTAGGATCTCAGCCTAAAATGATGTCAGCCATAGTTGCTGTATGTTGACTCCTACCTGTGTCAGGTACCACTCCCAAATTCTTGACCGATTTTCAGGTTTAATTTTTGAGAGAAATTGGTCTGGTGGACATGACTATTATTATCTAGATGAGGAACCCCAGTCTCAGAGATGTTAACTACCTCGGCCAAGGTCATACTGCCATACGATGGAGGAGGACGATGAATCCGTTTTCTGGCCCCCACAGCACCTCACCTCTCTTGGCGCACAATGTTGACTCTATGCTTTCCCAATATATTTTACTTATCTGTCTCTTTCATTAGACACTAAGGTCCTCTAAGCAGAAAACAGGCCTTGGTAAACTCATGTTCTCTGCATGTATCTGAATGCTTCACAGAGGCTCAAAATCATGAGCTATGAAGAGCATGGGGGAAAAAAACATAAACAAGGAATAAACCAGCCTTGATGTTCCCAACCTGGGCCCAAGAATATGGTCATGGAACTTGATGCAAGGATGTGCTGGGTGTTCTCTGGGGTGGAGAGAGTAGATCTAAGCCTTCACCAGAGAAGGGGGAGCTGGGCTGGGTCATCTCTAAGGCTCCTTCTGCAGCTCTCAAGGGCCCAGGAAGAAGGATGTAGACAGAGGAGGGTGGCTGCCTTCTCACTTCTGTTCTTGGACTGGGCAGTGCACTGCCATGGAAACTCATGGGCAAGCGTTGGGAATAACCCAGCGGACTCTGAGCCCACAATGTAGGAAACACCCCTGGAAGAGTGAAGCAAACACCTTGAGGATAGAGGCGAAAGAAGGCTCATTCCAAGGCAAAGGAAACAAACTTCTACTCTGTGACACGGTGTTTCAAGCTCTGGATAGCTACTCCCCAGATGAGCTGCTGACCCAATCCTTTCTAACTGAAGGTCTACCGCATGGACTCTGAGGGAGGGTATGAGGAGAAGCTCATAGTCCTCCGAGGGAAGAAGGTCACCCAGAAGTGTGTTTCTCGAAGGTACTGGGAAAACTGATTTCAGAGTGCACCAAAATCAGGAAAAGGGATTGTCAAATATCTTCCCCATCGTGGCCGTATTCAGCGTTGTCCCTTGTTATCCATGGGGAACCGGTTCATGATCCCCTTGGATACCAACATCTACAGTGCTCAAGTCCCTAATATAAAATGGTGTGGTCCTTGCATATGACTTTTGCCATCTGCCTGTATATGTTAAATCATTTTTAGATTACTTATAATTCTCAATCAATGTCTACATAACTCTTCATTTGCAATGATTCATTGCAATATCCAGCTCATAGCAAATTCAACTTTTGGTTTGGGTGACCTTTGGAATTTTTTTAGAAATATTTTTAATCCATGATTGGCTCAGTCCACAGAAGGAGAATATGGGTACAGAGGCCAGCTGTACTTTGTTGCTGTGAGCTTATTACTTGACAGCATTTGTCTGATGTCTCCACAGAGAAGCTTGCGTCCAGTCTGCCATCCTGGGCCAGCAGGGCCTGCTGCCCCTGTGACACGTCACCATTCCTCCCAGAGCTGATCTGGAAGTGGAGCAGACAGACACCAATCTCTGTGCCCTGGCTGGTCTTCCTTGGCCCAGGGCGTGCCCTCCCTGCCTGGGGACAGGCTCACCAGAGATGAACACGTACAGTGTTGTACCTGGGGCAGACAGACACAGGTCACGGCAGCATGACATCACTCGGACAGGCTGAAGCTCTGAGGGCTCCAGCGATGTTCTCATCTCCCAAGCGATGTTCCTAGGCAGGTGCCCCAGGGGTCACAAAGCACTGAAGGTCTCCGGTAATAAGCACGATGGCTGTGGAAGTCAGACCATCATCACAGCCTTCCTTATCCAGAGGACAGCATCACTGGCTGGGGCTGGGGGAAGAGGAAGATGAGAAACCTGCTCCCGATCTTACCTGAACCATCCTTTAAAATCCTTAATGGCTCCACAGCACTACAAAAATGTCCACATCTCTCAGCATAGCTCCAAGGTTCTCTGTAGACACCACCCTCCCTTTTTCCCCTATCCCTCCTACACACCTATGAACCCACTGCACTAGTCAGGGACTCCAGAGAGACAGATCCAGTACGGTACAGACAGGGAGAAGGACAGCGTAACAGGTACAGATGCACGCACAGATATAACTATAGATAGAATTGATGTAGATGTAGATATGATATTGTGAGAATGGACCACAAGATTATGGAGGCCAAGAAGAACAACAATCTGCCATTTGCAAACTGGAAAACCATGGAACCTAGTGATACAATTTGGTCTGGATCCAAGGGGCTGAAAACCAAGAAAGCTGATATTGTAGCTCCTACTCTGACTCAAAGGCCTGAGGACCAAGGGGGTTCTTGGTATAAACCCAGAACCTGAGATCCAAGAGCTCTTGTGCACACGGAGAGAAGCGAGAAAATCCAGGTGCAGTAGCATACACCTGTAATCCGAACACCTGGATGCTGAGGTAGAAGGATTATGAGTTCAAGGCCAGCCTGGCCTACTTAGCAAGACCCTGTGAAGAAGAAGGAAAAGAAAGAGCAAGAGAGCAAAAAGGAGGAGAAAAAGAAGAGGAGCAAAGGGAGACAAGGAAGCAGAGAGAGGATGAGACAATACATTAAGTTTTTCTACCTTTTTGTTCAATATGGGCCCTTGACACACACTGATGAGAGCCAATCTTAGTCTCCCAGTTCAAGTGGAAACACCCTTCACAGACACACTCAGAAATAATGCGACCGGTTATCCTTAGTTCAGAGAGACATGACATCACCGTCACACTCACCCTACATATTGAACCATTTCCTGGCAGCAGTGAAATACTACGGGCTCCCTAGAAATGCTACCCGACTTCCTGCCTTCCACCTGGCACACACTGGTCATTCCTCATTTCCAAAGTGTCCTCCTCCACCTCCCACTCTCTGGTCAGCTCCACCTACATCTTTAATTCCTGGGCACACTGTCGTCTCTTCCCAGAGACCCTCCTTCATGCAGAAAATAGTCATCTCATCCCTGCTTCCCAGCACATGTGATGGTGATAATGATCAACCACCGCTAAAGTAAGAGCTGAATGTGAACGTGGCATTTTTAAGGTGCAGCTACAGTGAGAGCAGAAGTCTTAAAGTATACGAAGCACAGCACTGATGTAGACACTGAAGAATGAAAATGGAGAAGAGATTTCAAATAAGAGTGAGGATGGTGCCATGGCCCTTATTTTATACCATTGAACAGTTGCCACTTATTTTGACCATTTTTTATTAAATAAGGCTCTGGCTCCCTCCTAATCCTTTCACTGCTAGTTTCTGACTTTCACAATGAGAAATAATATATATAGTAAATGGAAATGTTTCTTCCCTCCCTTCCTTTTGTTCTGGGGTTAGGGAAAAGAACTCTACTGGAATCCATATTTACTTTACCATGTGTTCTGAACTCAAAGCCCTCAGTCAAATTATATGGGTTGCAAATATTTTCTCCCATTCTGTGGCTTACATCATTACTTTCTTCTTGGCTCCTTAGGATGAACAGATCTTCTTAATTGTCACTTGGTCAACTTGATCAATCTTGCTATTACTGTTTGTTTTTGTGTGTGTGTCTTATTTCCCTAAACAAAGGCCATGAAAACATTTACTTGTTTTATCTTCTGACAATATGATTATTTTCCCTTCAAATCTGAACCTACATCTACCTGATGCAATTTTTCTAAACTATATAGAATGTTGACAGATTATGTCACATCTATGCACCAATCAGCAGGCAAAATAGCATCTTAGCGATACTGAGTATCACAATTCATGAACATGGTATATCTCTCATTTATTTAGGTCTTTAAATTTTTCAAAAAATGTTTGCAATCTCGTGTGTAGGATTTTACAGATATTTTGTTATATATATATTCTTTGATATTCAATTTTTGCCATTTTGGTAACAACCCTGTTGAATTTCATATTCTAGTTCCATGTCACTAATAACACATTATATGTGTATTGTTTTAACTTACCTTCATAAAGAACTGCATTTTCTTCAAATAATGATAATTTTATTTTTAATCCTTAAACCATTTATTTTATCTTTGCCTTTTTCTATTGGTGAAGGCTTCCAAGAAGAGTGTGGATAAAATTGATTATTCTGGACATTCTTGTTTCTAATTTCTAATTTCAAGGAAAATTTTTCAACATTTTACCATTATGTGAATGGCTTCATTAAAGTCTTCTGTGCATTGTCTACCAAACTAAGGAATTTTCTGTACCTCATTTTAAATGTCTTTTGAATTTTATCAGATAATTTTTCTGCATACGATGAAAAGATTTAATTTTTTCTTCTTGTTAATGTGAGGAAATAATTTATTGATTTTAGAATTTTAAAGGTAATGTCTGAGACAAATCCTGAAATAAACTCAATTTGTTTGTAAGGTATCTACCTATACCATTTTTAAATACTTCAAAATTTGATTCACTGTTTAGCACTTTTGTATCAAATCTTCAGTTATGAATGAAATGGTCTATAATTAACTTATCACATAATGTCTTTCACAGGTGTTAATCTAAATGCTAATTTCATAAAAGTTGGCGAGTGTTCACTCATGTTTTGTAATAAACTAAAGGTAACTGCCAGTAAAACTGCAATTAATATAGGTTCCTTCTAAATTTCTAAAGAAAAAATGCGAAACAAGAGAAGGGGGTGAAAGAAAAAGATGAAAATTTGTACAACATATTGACAGTAACAAATGTTTTTCACTTTTATGTCAAAAAAAAAAAACCCCACATTTGAGCTGTGCACATCTGTACTTACAGCACTCTGGGCGGCTGAGACAGAAGGATTGCAAGTTCACTCCCAGCTGGGGCCGCTGACAACTTGGCAAGACTTGGTCTCAAAAATAAAGAAGGCTGGGGATGTAGCTCAGTGCGAAGGCCCAGGTTCAATCCCCAGAGCCGTAAGTAAGTAAATGAATAAGTAAATAAATATATCAAAAAATCACTCATCCAAAAAATATCCACTCAGTATTTCACTATAGATATCTCTGAAACGAGTGACACAAGCAGTCAAAATTAAAAGGGATCCAAATATAGCTGACAAATGAACACAGATAAATCAAACAACATTGGGTCAAAGTAAAATCAATAGGAAATGTAGATAGTAAATACGTAAATAGTTTTATCATTATGAAAATAGTGCCCCTATTTTAATAAAGAACTGACAGATTTAATTGACTAATAATTATGTAAGTTTTTTTTAAATGATCAAATTACCACTCATGATGGCTCTGGTTCTTTAAACTGCCCAGAAAAATACTGAATACAGGACGTGACAGCAGAAATACCACCAGGTGCACCCCGAAAGTGCCCAGCGAGGAAACCCCAGTGAGAGGACAAAACGGCGTAAGTTAGAAAAATGGTATAGGCCTGGGGACTTAGCTCAGTGGCATAAGTGCCTGCCGGGCAAGTGCGAGGTCATGAGTTCAATCCCTGGTACCAATTTAAACAGAAAGAAAGAAAGAAAGAAAGAAAGAAAGAAAGAAAGAAAGAAAGAAAGAAAGAAAGAAAGAAAGAAATAGAAAGAAAGAAAGAAAGAAAGAAAGAAAGAAAGAAAGAAAGAAAGAAAGAAAGAAATAGAAAGAAAGAAAGAAAGAAAGAAAGAAAGAAAGAAAGAAAGAAAGAAAGAAAGGGTACAAATACTTAGGTACACATGAAACAGGCTCGGGAAAACACCAGGTGGAGAGTAAAGATTGTGAAAATTGATTAGAAAAGGTTATAAAAGTGCTCAAAGAACAGATAATTCAGAAAAGAAATACAAGAAGCCATTGAATACATACATGGTCATAATCCAAATAATGAAGGACAAGAAAAAGATTCATGAGCTGTCGTCTTGTGCTAAGTTAACAAAGATGTAAAAGAAAACATTTAATTTTATTTAAGATATGAGGGACTGGATGTTTTCATAGGCTACATTTCCAGAGGGCAATCCAGCAGTACGTGTTTCTCCCCCCTCCCTTTTTTTTTTTAATGCTGAGACTCTAATCCAGGCCTTGCTCAGGCTAGGCAAGCAGCAAACCAATTAAGCTACATCCCCAGAAATTTCCCTTCAAGAAATTCATCCTAAGGAATTAATTGGACAGGATCCCTACCATACAGTGTGTAGTTTTGTTCACTGCAATCCTGTTTATAGGAGAGACCCGGACATTTTCAAATATATCTCAATATATTTAGTGTTAAAATTCTTGCAACCAGTAAAATTGATGATACTGATTTATGTACTGGACAATGGCACATATATGGAATACTCATTTAGTTTTGAAGTTTTACAGTCCCTAAATACTATGCTTTCCTAAGGTCAAAGGAAAATTCTCACAAGTGAATAAAAAAGCTACAAGCTAAAATATGAATTAATTGCCATAAAAATCCCACACTTTTGAGTTTAAAATTATAGGAAAAAAGTTAGGCATGATGGGGGTATGACTGTCATTTCGGCACTCAGGAGGCTGAGACAGGAAGATTGCACATTTGAGGCTAACATGGGCTACATGGTGAGACTGTCTCAAACGTATTAAGAATATAAGAAGAAATTACATCAAACTGTTTTATAACATTTTGCTGGATAGTGGGATTTTGGCTCATCCTTTTCACAAATTTTTGAATGAACATAAATTACATTTATTTATACCTTAATGTATACATATATAGTACATAAAATATATACATGTTATATATAGTACACACATAGAAGCAAATATCTACAAATATTTGATATTGAATTTATTTCCATCTCCACGCCACACAGGTCTTCCAGCACAAACAGTGGTCAAAATGCTAAGTGGAGCTAGCCAAGCAGGCATGTGCCTGTAACCCCAGCACTCTAGGAAACGGAGGCAAGAGTAAGCAAGTTTGATCCCTACACGGATAATTTGGAGATTTAACAAGACCCAGTCTCAAAATAAAAAAGGGCTGGGGATGTAGTTCAGACCTAAGGCTCTATGTTCCATTCTCCAGTCTGAGAGGGAGGGGGTATCGGTTTTTTGCTAGTCTTTAAGGTATAAGAAGAGTTAACTCCTAATTAAGCCAGCCTGGGAGGGGCCCTGGCCTCCGATTGGATGATGGTGACATCATGCCAGGAGCAGCAGCCAATAGTGGTGTCCCTGCTCATAGCCTCTCCTAAACCCCAGCTGCCGGGCGAGGCGTCTGGACCCTGTGCAGGAGCAGCTTCCGCCCTGGAACCCGCCCGAAGACCCGCCCCGCTGTGGGCGGGAATAGACCGCCCGCCATAGGCCCCGCCCACTGGGTGCAGGCCCCCCCCCCCCCCCCCCCGCTCTCTGTCCTTACAGTGACCGTGCCCCTTGCCGTGGGTGCCCAGTGCCTGTGTTCAGCGACCTCTCCTGCACGGATCTCCCAGTGAAACCCTGGGCCAAAGCCACCAGCGGCTGCCTGGCCGCCATCCGTCGAACTCTCGTCTTCCATCTGGCTTTGAGAAGACAAAGGAACAAGTGCGGGGTGGGGGCAGAAACGGGGAAAGCAACAATCACCCCCAAAATATTCATGGGCAACAATATCGGCTGTTCCCTTAAAAACAGGACAGATTTACACATTGGGAACTACAGCGATTATAGGTTCATGTTTGCTTCAAGTGAGCATTTTCCCATGTCTTGAAATAGTCTTTAGTTTTTTTATTTGTGACTTCATTCTGTTCTATCATATGCAATAATTTAGCTTTACCCTCACTCTTGGGTATTTAGATTATTTTCAACTAGTCCCTATGTTAAATGTAACTAACAAGGGTGGTCATTTTTCCCAAAAATGATTTGGTTAATCTTTTCTCATTGTTCCAAATTAAATTAAAATCGTCTCATCAAGTTTCAAAACCAAACCACTAGCTACTTAGTGTTTTGTCTGCTTGTTCTAATCAATTGTTAGTTCAGTGAAACTTTGTAGTTGTTTTAAAATTTAATTCCAGATAATGTTACATAGTATTTTAGTTGTTTTGTGCGTGAAATCATTTCTGTATTTTCTAACCAGGTATTGCTGGTTTAAAGTTTAGAAAAAGCTGATGGTACTAATGCCACGTTTCAAGCCTTAACATTGAAACCATCGAGGTCCCTGGAAATGCTTACAACGAATGTTAAGAAGAGGAATCATCTTCCTAGGACATAGCCAGTTAGTAAAGCTTTGCTGTAACTAGTCCTAAAAACTTAGTCAAATTTCTACATGTTAATAAGAAATTGTAATTTTAAAAAAAAAGCAGAAAAGGACTGAGGTAAACAATCTCAAGACAAGGATGTAAAAGAGTACTTCAGATGCAAAGCATAACAAATACAAATTTGGTTCAGAAAAAAGTGTTATTGATAAATGAATGTCCTTAGGAGTCATTGAAGTCTCTTAGTGGTTCTAATACATTTTCTGTCTCTATGGTGCGGTAATATGCCATCACGTGTAAATACCACATTTTCTTTACTCATTCATTTGTTGATGGCTATAAAGTCTGCCTCCAAGATTTAGCTATTATGAGTTGTGCTGCTGTAAACATGGGCACGTGTGTGTCACTATAAAACTCTGATTTTAACTCTTTCAGGAAGATATCTACAAGGTGAAACCTGGATCAAACAAAATTTCTATTTTCGTGTTTGAGGAATCTCCATGCTGATTTCCATAGTGGCTGTGTTAATTTACATTCCATCAACAGTGCAAAAGAGTTCCCTTTTCTCCATAGCCTCACCAGCATTTGCTGTTGTTTGACTTCTTGCTGATGGTCATTCTTGTCGGAGAAAGATGGCATCTCAGCGCTGTTTTAGCATTCTCTAATGACCAGAGATGTTGAACATTTTTAATGTGTTTATTGGGCATTTGTATTTCTGAGAAGTGTCTATTTTTTGATAGAAGTTGTCTATTTTTTGATTGGGTCTTTTGTTTGGAGGATCTAATTCTTTTGAGTTCTTTATATTTTCTAGATATTAGTCCTCTAAGATGTAGTTGGCAAAAATGTGTTTCCATTCTATACGTTGTCTCTTTATTGGTTGTTTCCTTTGATGTACAGAAGCTTTTTAATTTGATATGATCCCATTTGTTGATTCTTGAGGTTATTTCCTGTGGAAAAAAGTTTCTGTTCAAAGGGTCTTCACATACACCCATGTCTTCAATATGCCAATAATGAACTCACTGAGAAATTAGGAAAATAATACCATTCACAATAGAATCAAGAAAAGTTAAATACTTAGGAATTAACCTAACCAAGGAACCTAACCTAAAATGAAAGCCACAGTACTTTGAAGAAAGGAGATCGAAGGGCACAGCAGAAAATAGAAGAAAGATGTCCCCTATTCCTGGGCAGACAGAGCCAATATTATCCAAATGACCATACTTCCAAAACTTATATACATATTTAAAGCAATACCAGTGAAATATAAGTAGCATTTTTCACAGAACTAGAGAAAACAAACCTAAAATCCATAGGGAACCAGAAGACATCCAAAAGCAATCCTGGGCAACAAGAGCAAAGCAGGAAGCATCACAATTCCAGACTAAAAATTATATTACAAAGCTACAGTGATTAAAAATGATGATGATGATGATAATGACGAGAAACAGCAGATTACTGGCACAAAAACAGAAATGTTGATGTCTCTTCTGTGGGCTTTCACTGTTACATTACCTTCTCAGGTTCTTGCAGGTCTGTTTGATCTCACTTCCCTTTTTGTTTTATTCCCTTCTCTGTACGAAAGCAGATTACTTCTTATGAAGAATGCTAGTGCTTTCTTCTGGGTGCTGGCAGCAGCCTACTAAAGAGGTACCCAGCAGCTCCCCATTATCTACCAGTTCAGTCACCTGTGGTCAACTACAGGTAAGAAGGGTGACTTGCAGAATGAGAGTGAGAGAACCCAAAGGTCCAACATCAGAACCTCAGCAGCATCTGATCCTCAGGGTCTGGACAGGACAGAGAGGGAAAGAAGTGACAGCTTTTCATGTATCTAGGGGGTCGCTGGGGTCCTGTGTGGTTCTAAAGCTCCAGCACCACTGACTTTATAGATCAGGGCACTCGTCCTAGTTTTTGCCAACAGGTTGGGCACACATCACTTTATTTTTTCTTTTTTGGATAGTGCTGGACTTCTATACAAAGCTACATCTTCAGTCCCTTTTTATTCTTATTTTGACACAGCATCTCACTAAGTCACTAAGATTCTCATGCTTCAGTGTCCCAGAGTTCTGGGATTATAGATATGTGCCGTCATATCTGGCTGCATGGATTGCTTTTTGTGGGTGATGGCTGTTTTCAGTTTTTCTTCTGCCTTCACTAGTTTTGGGAGAAGCCACGCCAGGGGCTACAAGCTGTGCATCTCACTTTAAACTGGAGTCAGAGAGCTGTTTTCCATGTTCTGTTTACCTGGATCTCTGGCCACTTACCCTCTTCTGTCTTCAGCATGGTTGCTGTTTTGTTTTGGTTTGGTTCTGCTCTGTTCTGTGTTTTGTTTTGTTTGTCATACCCTCCTCCTTGGGTTCTGCTTCTGCCTCTCTGTCCTGTCCATTCCTCATGAGCCTAACCCAAATCCTTGGCCCGCTCCTAAATGGGTCACTGCTCCCCGGGATTCTGTCCCTGTCTCCTTTTATCTGTTCATTCTCCATGTGACAGCTCAGACTCCCATGGCCTCAACAAGACCACTATGCCGATTGTGTCTGACCCTGTACAAGGGAGGAGAGAAATGTAGGGTGAATGTTTACAATTTAAAAAAATGATTACAGTGCATTGCCATGAATCCCCTTCAGAATACTCCCTCTTGTAAACAAATTTATTCATTATTTTGCCATTTACTGAAGCACTTTTGGAGATCTCTTTCCTGAGTATCTTTAAAAGGTGTGATAAAAAATTTGTTGAAGAATACTGCCACAAAAAAGAGAAAGAAAGAAAAGAAAAGAAAAGAAAAGAAAGAGAATACTGCCATCCAACAAAAAGGCAGGCTTGTAAAAGCGTGACGTGTCTTTACCCACCTTATTTGCCAGATCTGGCACTGCGTGACTTCTGGCTCCTCCCCAAAGCCAAAAGGACCACGAAAGGGAAACATTTTGAAGCGATTTAGGATTTGGAGGCAACCAGGACAGTGCAACTGAAGACACTCCCAAAAGAGGACTTCCAGAACCGCTTCAGGAAGCGGCAAGAACTATGGGATGTGTGTTTGAAGCGAGGGGGAGAATTTTGAGGGGGATTCATGCCAATGTGCCTTTTGCTGTAATTTATTTGTGTACCATATTTTTTAATCACACCTCATATCCCTCGTCTAGACCTTGAACTACAGAGCTTTTGTCTAGTGTCCTTCTCCATCTTCCCACCCAAGTCCCTGGGACACAGCAGCGCCCGCTCGGCTCCAGTCCACCTCTCAGTGACCTGCGTGTCACTCCAGCCAAACCACCTTCCTCAGTGGTGTGCTCTGCGCACCTCCTCCGGGATCCGCGGTGCTCATTTCTCCTCTTTATCTCCCTCATTCCTACCCCGGGGTCGGAGCCTACTACAGTGAGCTGCCTCGTACTTCCTGTACTACTGCGCGCCCCAGTTGCTCTGGGGTTCGGGGATGGTAACACCAGCAAGCCTGGGTTTGAGATCTGGCTTTGCGACGATCGGCCAGTGACTTGCACCAGCGCACTGTCCTCCTGCGCCCCCTGCACGGTGCTCAGCTGGCAGTGAGGAGTACAACAGCTCGGGGACGGCCTGGGGGTAAACCAGGCGGTTCCCAGGCCAGGTACGGCTAAGGAAGGGCGCCTTAGCCCGTAGCTCAATTCATGAGGCCGCAGGACTGCACCGCGTGGGCTGAGCCCGAAGTTCGCGCCGTGCCCAGTGGGGGGCGCTGTCCGCACATCGCAGTCCTTCGGGGCTCCGTGAGCTGCTTCCTGTGCAGAGCAGGGTGCGGATTCGCGTCCCTTCTGGAAGAGGGCTGCCTTGGAGCCCCGCTCTCTAGAATCTTCCAGCTCGTTTCCCTAGGGCTTTCTGTATCTCCGTGGTCGCTGTGTTCCCAGACTGTTCTCTGAACTGCATTATGCAAATTCCAGTCGGCCCAGTATCCATAGAAACCGAATCTCTCATCCTCCTAAACCTGTTTCCTGGCAGAGGAAACCCACCCAAGTGA
The DNA here is from genome assembly GCA_004027295.1 of Dolichotis patagonum. Taxonomy (NCBI): domain Eukaryota; kingdom Metazoa; phylum Chordata; class Mammalia; order Rodentia; family Caviidae; genus Dolichotis; species Dolichotis patagonum. The sequence goes on from PVJX010000410.1 coordinate 104,522, forward strand.
CACCCACGAGCAAGGACAAGCCACACCCCGGGGCAGGAGCGCTGCCCTGGGCCCAGGCCATCAGACTTCCGTCTCTACTGACCTGGCTGGGGGAGTGGGCGGCACAGGCCAGGTAAAAACCTGCATTTCGTTTTTGAAATCCTGGAGAGAAGCTTCGATTCCAGCATCACTACTCTGACCATCATCTTCATCCAATCTGACAGCTTGGCTACTGTTAAAATCACCTCCACAGTGGGTACGAATCTGTTTTTGACATCTTTAATCACATATATACAGGTATGCAAGCTATTTGGAACGTGACAATACCATTTCATTGTGCACGATGCAGTTACTAATCTTTCACATCATTTTGCAACATCTGCACCTTTCTAGAATATCCTTCCCTATGCTGGAAACCTTATGACCCCTTAGTCTCTTTTTTCCAGGCTCAAAACAAGAGGCAAAGCCTCTGGTACCAAACCCAGATTCTTTCGTTTTGGGGCTTTTTGTTTTTTGAGACGAGGTCTCGCTATGTAGTTTAGGCTGGCCTTGAACTCATGAACTCACTATGTGGTCCAGGCTGGCCCTGAGCTCAAGGCGATTCTCCTACCTTAGCCTCTAGAGTGCTGGAATTAAAACCGTGTCTGGCTTACACCCACATTCTTTGGAACCAGTCTGCAGCAGCACCCTGAATCATGTCTTCAATGGGAAAGACACAGGGTCTTGCGAGTGACACAAACTGTGAACCACAGTGTTAGAATTGGAAATGACCTGGAAAAATAAGCAAGGGTCCAGGTTCCCCTGCTTACAGAATTTGAAAGGCTTCATAGGGTATCACAGCAACTTACATCACAGGGCAGGTCTGACAATAGCGAACGGAACTGCTAAAGTCCAGTTCCAAGCTCTGCTCCCTTCTCAGTTACTTACACATTTGCTTACTTAAAAATCTCCTAACTACATGAGGCAGGAACTCTTCTTTCACAGGATGAAAATAAAGCAGTCCAAGACTCTGTCAAGGCCACACAGTGGGTGACTCAGGGTTTGAACCCAAACCGTTCAATCCCGTATCCCAGTCTCCGACCACTAGATGCCTTCGTGAGGATCGAGCTTTGTTTGTTTGGGGTACTGAGCTTTTAACTCAGGGAACGCTTTTGTTTTTGAGGTAGGATCTCATTTATTGTCCAAGCTGACATGAGGATGGAGATTTTTTTAAATGTATGTTAAAGTCTCCGGTTTAAGATTTCTATTTAGCTTTTCTTTTTTACAAAAATCCTACAGTGCAATATTTACATAAAAACAAAACATGAAAGCCACCAACTGAACTGATTACATGAAAACATCCAGGACAAACCTCCCCCTTGAGGAGAAAAATACATTTTAATAACATCTTTTATTTTGAGTTTCCTCCTCTCGGCTGGGTTGCTTAGGGATACAGAGCAGGGGAATCTGCTCTTAAATTACAGTGGGCTGGGGGTGGGTGGAACACACTCAGAACCAGACTGTGTGCCATGCACAAAATCTCTCTGGGAAGATTAAAAAGACAATTGATAAAAGCGATTGCCCACGAGGAGGGGAGCTGTATGCGAAGAACGAGACTGTCTCAGTACATTTTGTACCTTTGGCATCTGCAACCACATAAACAGATTATCTAATCACACACACGCAAATTAAAGACAAGCTCCAGCTTGTCTTTCTCTGTGCTGCATCTCTGTGTTTAACTGGGAAATCTACTTTTATTGGCTATTACGGCATATCCAGTTTCCCACGTTACTGATATTTTTCCTAAATCTTGTTAAATATCTGAGGAAATGTATGCACTCCCAACATAACTTGCATTTCTGTTTCTCATCTTTCTTTGGGGTTCCTCACTGTTGTGAATCATAATTGAAACACACAGTCTCCTACTTGCAGGAGAATTAACTAACACATAACAAGCCGATAGCAGGTACAGGCTGGTGCTGGGCCTCTTTACCACAGCCCGCCTCCCCGGAGCAGGTACCCTCACTCGGCTCCCAGGAGCAGGTGTTGGAAAGCAGGTGACTGTGCATCACAGGCTTGGTGCTGGAGATGAGCATCTGGATTTCGGGTTGCGTGTCCCTCTCCCCTTTTTAAATACTGCCGAGCTTTGGGGTAGCGACACGTTCTGAGAAACATGCCTTGAGGCTCCGCCTCACTGTGTGAGCACCGCAGTGCACTTACGCCAACCCAGACAGTATGGCCTGGGGGCAGGTGCTTCCAGGCTGCAAAGCTGTGCGGTGCAGGGCCGCACTGGTGCTGCTCCAGGCTGCAAAGCTGTGCGGTGCAGGGCCGCACTGGTGCTGCAGGCCATGGGTACTCGTGAAGCTCTGCGTACTGGGCAGCTGAACAAAGAGAAGGCCAAGGAAAAAATACTGGGCAACAGTTTTTCAGCGCCATTACCATCTTATGGAACCACACGCTACCACTGACTATGCCCCAGCAACACTCCTGATCACAGGCTGGAGAGGTGACGCTGCACTCTGATTGGGACACGGAAGGCCCAGCACTTCCCAGCAGGGTGGGGAGCACACAGTGACAGCCAAGGGAGGCCCCATAGGGCCCATGCCAGTGAAGGAGGTAAAGTGGACAAGAGGCAGCAGGGGAGCTCTTTTAATGTACCCCAAAGGTGCCCATCACTAACCATGAGGGTTGGGAAAGCCCCCCACTGTTTTGCTACTTAGCCAGTGATCACATACTTTTGGAATTTCACCCTCCAAGACAAGAAGCAAAGGTCTGCAATTCCTGCTATTCAGGAGGCTGGGGCAGGAAGATCTCAAATACTAGAACAACCTAAGCGACTCAGTGACCTGTCTCAAAAAAAAAGGGCAGGAAATGTAACTCAGTGGTAGTGTCCCTAGGTTGAATGCCCAGTACCACCATAACAAAACGAAACAAATAAAACTAGAATATGCAAACAACAAAAGAAAAAAGTAATTGGATATCATTCAAATTTTAAAAAGAAGTTTGAGTTTGAAAGGATATCAAGTGACAGATAACCCAGAAATGAGCAGACTTATATTTGGAATAAAAAGACAAATGACCAATTAAAAATGGGCAAAGGCTCTGAAGAGTTTTCTTAAGCAGATAAACAAATGGAAAATGCATGAAAAGATGCTCAATATGATCAGCCACCAGGGGAATGCAAACCAAAGCCACGGTGAGCCACCTACCACCCTCGCCAGAATGACAGCTAAGTGTCGCCAAAGACAGCCAGAACCCTTGTCCACCACTGGTGGGAATGAACCATGGGACCACACACTGGCAACAGCTTGGCGATTCCTCCAAAGATCAGAGTTGCCAAGTGATCTGGCAAATCCACTCTCAGGTATTCATTTACCAATAAGAATAAATGCATGCTACAACATGGATGAACTCAAAACAAGAACACTGAAAGACATATATTAAGAGAGTGAATGTATCTTTTTTTTTTTTAAAGGCCTAGGCTTTCCAAGTTGCCCAGGCTGGGCCTGAACTTGGGATCCTCCTGCCTCAACCTCCCACAGTGATGAGATAACAGGTGTGTATTACCATAACTAGATCAAATTATCTTTAATGTTTAAAAAAAGCCTTACATCTAAGGTAAAAATAAAACATTTAAAAATTATTGTAACTAACAAAGTAACTTCAGGTTAGGCTCACTGCAGACGCTGTGTGACGGGCCGACGCTCAGCAGTGGATGGCACTCAGACCTGCCTGGCTCCCCCGGCGCTGGCAGCCTCCGTGGCCCTCAGCGCCTGACACTCAGCTTGCTCGTGCTCAACACCCCCCTGAAATCAGTGGCAGCGCCAACCTGGTCCCGCCTCTCGAGCCCATTTGTTACAGATCAATGTGCTCAAGACACTGATAACCAATTAACAGGCAGGAGTCACACTTCGTTTAAAACGTCAGTTTTTATGAAGTGGGGGTACAGGCAGAAAGGCAGGATGCCACGTCCTTGGTCAAGAATGTGGCCCCATTGGAATATCGTACCCATGGCAAAATGTTTGCTTTTACCATCTGGCTTCCTGGGCTGCAACTAGAAGCCACCTGCAGGCCTGAGAAAGTAAAGGTGGGCACTGCAGGGGGGAGGGGAGAAATCTATGGAGCCTCAACAGGTGGCAGTGTGACAGCAAGCAGGGAGGGCGAGCAAGGCAAGACAGGAAAGCAGCGAAGATGAGGGTGTCTGCCTCCCCATCCCACTCCCCTGGATCTCAGGTCCCAGCTGTGGGGGCCCCAGACTCTTCTTCCTAACTAAAAGGGCTCCTCCTTCCTTCCCTCCTCAGCCCTGGAAAGAATTCGGCAGAGGAACTTGCTCCTCCAAAATTACAGGAGCACTGCCAGGCCTATCATCTCGAAGGGGAGTAAACTGAGACCAGTGTGGGAACAAAAGTGCTCTGAACTCTTGGCTCTGAGGAAACGGCCTATTCAAACACAGGAAACAGGGACAGATCGATGGGTCAGTCAGCTTTGCTTGTCTGCCCAGTGAGATCTGTGCAGCAGTTTCAAAGCAGTAATGGAAGGTGACAAGCTGAGCCCTGGCTCATGTCCCAAAGCATGGCCCTGCATTAATTGTGCTTTACTTACTGTATTCCTGAAGCTCTGGAGCTGGGACTCGATGGGTGACCTCCCAAGAGAGCCAATCCTGCGGCACCCACCAGCCCCGAGCCAGGCCCCATGGCCTCCTGAACCTGTCTCACAGGGCTCTCACGGGCCAGCACCAGCCCCTCAGGGGCAGCGTCTACACCCCGGAACCTGTGGCAACTACTCTGACTAGCCCATACTAAATCTCTGCACCCTGGCTACCCTGCCCCGCCTTTCCTTCCCAGAAAACTATGACAAAGGCTCTGGCTGTACTTCCTCCTGGCACGCCTGCCTCCTAACTGGCCCTGGGTGGCCCTATGTGGCATAGCCTGCCGCGGCTCCTTTTGGTAACAGAGTGATAAACTCCCCAACAGCAGTCACCTGGATGACCGGCCTCACCAAACCTGGGAGACAATGAAACCTGTATTGTAGAACATGCCCATTCCAGAAGCAAAGTCCTGGAATGAGGTGCAGACCATCCCTGAAAGCACACCAACTCTTGGGAGCCTGGGCCCAGCAAGAGGTCTCCTGGGGGGCTTTTAATATGGGGAAGGAAGGGGCAAAAACCAGACAGGCACAGGGCTTGGAGTCCCAGAGAGAAGGGAACTGTGGGAACACTGCACGAAGGCCCGGGCGGGCACCGGGACGGCGCTAGGGCCCGCTCAGCTGTCCAGCTCCTGCTTGACACTGATGCGCAGCGGGCAGATGCGCAAAGGCTCAGGGGGCCTGTCGTCCCGTGGACTGCCTACGTAAAAGTAGGGCCGTACCTCCCCGAAGCGGGCGTGGAAGGTGTAGAGGTGATGGTGCCGCTCGGCGTCGTAGAAGGACAGCTCGCCCTCCTCACACTCCAGCTGCACACGCAGGCGGCGTGGGATGGCCAGGACCAGGGGTGATGTGGCCGGGTCCGAGGCCACACAGTGGTCCCCCTCCACGCCCTGTGTGCGGCACAGGTACCAGAAGCCGGAGCGCATGTCGTGGTAGTTGCTTGGTGAGTGGCCCTCTGAACCCTCCTCCGACTGCACCCGTACCACACCCACCCGCCAGCTCTGCAGCCCACCCAGGGCCACCTCCCAGGTGTGGGAGCCCTTGGAGAAGCTGCGGGAGCCCAGCAGGCAGGGCGCCGAGGAGAAGCGCTCCGGGTTCTCCACCTGCACGTGGTAGCCATGGTTGGTGACGCTGGTGAGGTCGTCAGCCAGGGACAGCCAGCCGGCTGCTGTGTTAGGGTCCAGGCTGAAGGGCACTGTGGATGAAGGGGAAGAAGGGGACAGTCAGCCAAGGTGACACTCCCCTCCTGCCACGCTGGCTGACATTTGCTGGGCCCACACTGATCATCTGTGTCCCACCCATCGTACATCCAGGGCACTGCCCAGGCCGATGGGGTTGCGAACCGGACTGGGTTCCCTCAGAATATGGCCTTATTTGGGAACAATACAAATGGAATTAGCTAAAATGAACTCGGACTGCAGGAGGGTGGGCCTTTACCCAACATGGCTGTTCTTATAAAAAGAGGAAAAATGGCAATGACACTCAGAAGAATGGTATCATGTGACAGAGAGAACACAGGTCAAAGTGCTGCAGTCATGAGTCAGGTCAGCCAAGCAATGCCAGCAGGCCCAGCATCCAGAAGAGGTGAGAAGGGCCCACTCTACAGTGGGACCAGGGTCCTGCTGCCACCTGGGCTTGGGGAACAAATTTCTGTCATTTTAAGCAGCCCCATTTGTGTCCTTTGTTACAGCAGCCAGAGGTACTAACAGAGGCAGGGACTCCTGTTCCTAAGACTGCAGCATCTTAGAGAAGGCATGACATTCCCCTCCCTGACACGCCAGGACACAATGGCTGGCATGGGCTGCAGTCACCTTGGGAGTGGTGACCTTGCATGAGGTCCCTCACTCTACATGCTACAGTTTTGAAGAGGAAGGGGAGTGCTTGTTCTGAAGAGGTGACAGAGGGTCAGGTCCTGTCCAGGAAGGAGCTGCCCAAGAAAGAGCTGGCAGTCAAGCAAGAGGGTGAGGAGCGGCCAGCATGCCTGAAACAGGCTCGAGGGAGCCGGCTGGGAGACAAGGTGGAGCCCAGCAGAGACAGCCCTGCAGGGATGCAGAGCTTCCCTGCCTGGACCACCTGCCCGCAGCCCTCACCGGCTTCTACACACGTTTTCATCTTCTTCCAGACACGGTACCGGAGGGAGTCAAGGTACTTGCAGACATCAACGAGCATGTCTGGCTGGACAGGTTCTGGCTCCATGGTGCAGAAAAGCCTGGAAGGGAGGACTGGGCATGGTGCACAGGGCTGGGGCCAGGCATCCAGGGAATGGGCAGCAGGACCTGTCCCCTTGCCTTGGGTCTAAGTTCCTGATCATCTTCCCCAGAACAATCCCCTGGATTGGGCCACAAGCCTATTTGGCTGCCACCCCACTTGGAATGGCCAGAAGGCTCACCCTACCCTAGCTGTGAGAAACACAAATAGGAGGTTCTCCAGCAGAGCTGCCATCCTTGTGGACAGAAGTGACAAATCCCTGTCATAGGATGTCTGAATTGGAGGGAATTTTAACAATGCTCTAGTCCAACAGAGCCAGTACTACCCAGCCTTTCCTGAATACCTCCAGTGACAGGGAACTCACTAACACCCAAAGCACTCTGGTCTCTGAACAGTTCCGACCAGAGGGACACAGTTCTTCCTCATTCATCTCAGAGAACCCAGCAGCTACCAATGTCCTGAGGCTGTGTCCTGCGGCTGAGAGAGGCGGTAGACAAAAAACCCATGTGAATGACTCCCTTCCCTGCACAGTGGATGGTGACCCTTCCCTGGGGGAAAATAGCCCTCCGCTGCTATCCCAGCCAGTACAGATGCTGTGAAAGACCCATCACCTGCAGCACCCCACTGTCTTCGGGTTCCACCCAGCTGCTGCGTTACCTGCCTGGCCCTGGAGCCACTGGATTTTGCACCACTGGTTTTTTCTGCCTGCTCTTCCCCTCCCTTCCACAAGACCGGGCAACTTACCGGCGTTTTCGGCTCTTGTGTTTCTGAAGGAAAAAACAGAGACAGAGATAGTGTGTGAGTTTTCTCACACTATTATGCCATGTTCACAAGTCAGTTTAAACACTGTTATGATGTCAATACTTCCTAAAGTGATACACAGATTGCGCACAATTTCTTCAAAATCCTAGGTGACTTCTTTGCAGAAACTAAAATACTGACTCTAAAACTCATAGAAATTCAAGGAACTGAGAATATCCAAAATAATCATGAAAAAGAAGAGCAAAGTTAGATGCCTCATACTTACCAATAGTAATTAAGACAACATGAAGCTAACATGAAAATGACATACAGCCAGACAGTAGTATAGACCTGTAATACCACTACTCAGAAAGCTGAAGCAAGAGGATCATAGGTCTGAGGCTAGCCTGAGCAACCTGGTGACACCCTGCCCCAAAATAAAAAAATAAGAAGGGCAGGGAATGTAATTAAGCAGTAGAGCACTTCTGGTATGAGGCCTTGTCTGGGTTCGGACCCCAGGATTAGCCCCCAGAAAATCCCAAAACAGACATACCAATCAGTGAAATAGGATTCAAAGTCCAGAAATAAACCCTCAAATTTATTGTCAACTATGTACAAGAGGCCAAGATCACTCAATAGAGAAAAGAAGAGTCTTGGGGGGAAAAAAAAGATAGCACAGGTAGATACTGACAGGTAAAACAATAAAGTTGAAGTGTGACTTTATATAAAAAATTAACTCAAAGTGAATCAAAGAGGTAAGTCTTTTTTTTTTTTTTTTTGGTACCGGGAATCAAACTCAGGCCCTTGCACTTGCCAGGCAGGCACTTACACCTGAGCTACATCGCCAGCCCGAGATAAAGAATTCTTACAAATGAACAACAAAAAGACAGCCCAATTAAAAAATGGGCAAATAACTGGAACAGACATTTCTTCACAGAAGAGCTACAAATGACCAACAGGCACATGAAAGATACTCAACATCATTAGTCATCAGGAAATGGGAATCAAAAGCACAGTGACATACCACCCCACTCAACAGCACAGCTACTAAAAAAAAGCTAACAAGGATGTGGAGAAACTGGATTACTCATATACTGCTGGTGGGAATATAAAACAGTACAGCTGCTTTACAAAACAGCCTAGCAAATCTTCAGTTAAACCAGATACTTTAGATTCAGCAAATCTACTCCTAGATAAATATGCTCAAACAAATGAAAACAGATCCATAAGTAAATGGTACATGAATGTTTATTACCAATAAAATCCAAAAAGTAAGCCAGACACAGTGGCACCTGCCTGTAACAGCTGTACTTTAGGAGGCTGAGGCACAAAAATAGTAGGTTCAAGTCCATCTTGGGCAACTTAGTGAGACTGCGTCTCAAAATTAAAAAAAAAAATGGCTGAGCATACAGTTCAATGTAAAAGCCCTGGATTCAATCCTCAGTACTGAAAAAAGTAGAAACAACCCAAACAATGATCAATGCAACCAGTAAAATACACAATGGGATATTCTTTGGCATACAAAGAAAGAAGCACTAATAGATGCTATAATAAGGATAAAAGCTCAAAACATGTTGAATGCAAGAAGCCAGTTAAAAAAGGTGAAAGATTCCATTTATGACAAATGTTTAGATTAGGCGAGTCTAGAAAGAAGGTTGGCTGCCAGTGGCTGGGGGAAGAAGGATTGAGACGTGATCATTGAGGGGCACAGACCTTTCTGTGAGTGATAAAATGTTCTAAGATGGACAATTGTGATGGTTGCACAACTCTGTACCATACTGAAAATTGGAGAACTGGGTATTTGAAATGGGTGAATGAAGTCAAGGTATGTGCACTTATAGTTCCAGCTACTCAGGAGACTAAGGCAGAAAGATCTTTTGAACCGAAGAGTTTGAGGCCAACCTGGGTAACAAAGCAAGAGCCTGTCTTTTAAAAAAATAAACCTTAAAACAATGAGTGAATTATGTAGCAGAGTGTGAAAATTGTACCACAATAACAACAACAAAAAATAGCTATAAGCCGCAAGCATTCCTGGAAGCATTCTGGGTACTAGACAGGACAACGCTCCCAATGTCCTCAACAGAACTGGCAAGGAACCCAACTTTAATCCCATCAAGTGCCTCTGTAAGCAGACAGTGTGGGGACAGGGACGCAGTGGCTCAAGGCTTTGTAGGATCCGCAAAGGTCCTAGTCTGGATGGGATGCCCTGCTTGATGGCATCCTTACCCTCCCTGCTCTGCTAGACAGACTCCCCTTTCCCAGAGATGTCTGCTGCCCGCAGGGGGAGCAGGCACCATGATAGGTTTCCTGACTGACTGATAAAGTAGCTTTTGAGTTACAGAAACTTTTTTGTAAAAAGCAATGACAAAACCAATAAATAAAAGAAAAAATGAACTCAACACCATTAAAGGAAAAATAGAATCATCCTTTTCTTAACAAGAGAAAATACCAGGACATCATATTTATATAAAGAAATTTCAGTAACTGAGTAACTTTCAAGGACTCTATTTTAAAAGAACAGAAAAAAAAAATGAGAATGAATACAGGAGAAAGGGGCAGAGAGATGAGAGAATCTCAGGCTCCACTCTCATCCATCTTCCAGCGTTTGATGCAAACAGCGTATCAACTTTAGCCCTTCCGGGCCAGGTGCTGGGAAGCCATGGGAACTCTAGGCTGGCCAGGCTGGTGCCATGTTTTGGGCCTGGTCCCTGAACATCTGGTCCCATCCCTGAGTCTAGATGCCGAACGCCTCACCATGAGAAAAGAGATGTCGTCCTCCTTCATTTCTGCCTGCAGCCGCTCGATCTCATGGGCCAGCATCTCAGTCTCCTCCTCAAGCCGCTTCATCTTCTGGTCAGCCAGGAGCTGCTTCTGTCTGGCCTCATTGTTCATGGCATCCAGCATGGCCTGCTCCTCCTTCCGCAAGAACTCTCGGAGCTTCTCAAACTCTTCCCGGATGCGGCTCTGCAGCCAGGCACCCTCTACCTGTAGCAGGGAGTTGGAAAAGGTCAGAAATGGGATTCTCAGCTGTCCCCAGCCAGTGACCCTCACACTGCAGTAAGAATTCCATGCTCTAAAGGAATTCTATGTAGAATCTCTAGAGATAAAACAACAGCAAGAGAACTCCTGAATCACAGAAATGGATTATCACAACATTTTTGAACGCCTCACCATGAGAGGCAACATTTTTGTTTTGGCTTTCAGACTAGGTCTCACTGGCCTTGAATTGGCCTCAAATTTGCCATCCGGCCTCAACTAAGCGCCGAGATTACAGGTGTATGCCACTACACTGATTTCTTGCAAATAACAGGGTTTTTTCGTTGTGGTAATAGAGCTGCAACTCAAGGCCTTCTCACTGAGCTACACCCCCAGCCCTTTTTTTTATTTTGACAAATGGTCTCTACATTGCTAAGTTACCCAGTCTGGGTTCAGACTTCTGATCCTCTTACCACAGCCTCTCAGAGTGCTGGGATTATAGTCCGCACTGCCACGGCCATACAGCGACAATTTTTAAAAGTTATTTACCTACAAATTTTAGGACCTTCATTTGTCTGATCCAGAAGCTTTTTATTTTTTTGGTTTTTTTTTTAAATTTATTTTAAAGAAGTAAAACCAAGGCAAATAAACAATAAAACCAATCAAAACAAACCAGTATAAGTAATACAGGACTTCAAAACATTATGAAATCATTAGTGGTTACCATAATGCCTTTTACTGTCTTCAAAATAGTTGCAGATACCTTTGGACACAGTAAAAAACAAAACAGAATAGAATATAAGCAATAAAAACAAAACAATGAATGCAATAAAGGACTTCAAAAGAAGACAATAGTAAATCCAAAATGGCTACCATAACATATCTTGCTATCTTTGAAATAGCTTTTCCTACCATTGGATTTAACATAAAACAAAAAGACAATAAAACCCAACACAACAAATCAATGAAAAAGATATAGAACTTCAAGACAAGATAATGGGGAATCAAGAATGGCTACCCTCAGAAGGTGATGCCCCTAGATGCCACACTGTATACTGCTATCCTCTGAACAGATGACCAGACCACTGGCCCTAGACCTACAAAGTCAGTGAAACACCAAAGCACTACAGGCATCCAATTGCATTTCACCTCCATAGCTATCATCACAGCCTATGTTTCTCTGGATCAGCAGGTCGCTTGTGGGGTGGGAGTGGAATGGGGGACTGGTACTTCCTGTTTGCCAGCCTTTGTGATGAAAGGGGCTAGGATCTGGCTGGTCCCACTCTGGTGACAGCCTGTACATGGCACTGGTTCCCAGGCAGGGCTTGCTTGCTGGTATAGCCTTGTACTCACCCCCCACCACCTCCTGCCGTCCACAAATGGCTTGGGTCTGCCTGTCTCCACTCTGGTGGTGGCCTGTGCATGGCGGTGGTCCCAGAGACTTTTTTAAAATAATAGCAAGTATTTATCTTAACATGTACACTCCAAATCAAAACCACAAAAAGAAAAAAAAAGCTGCAGACAAAAACATACTTAGAAAAAGGAAATATTTCTTATCTGAGAATGGAAGAGACATTTCTTAGTATAATATGAAACAGAAGGTTCAAAGACTGAGATAACTGAATATAACATCAGAAGTTTTATATGGAAAGACTACTAATAAAGCTAAATACATACACATAATTCTAAGACAACTATTAGAAAAGCAATTCCCAATATGGGCTCTAGCTAAAGGCAGATTATAACCTCAATTTGGGGCCTAAAGGTTCAATATATACTTACAGTTCTGTAAAGATGATAAAGCCAAAAACAAAAGCGAAAATGGCTCAGGGAAAAAGAAATGACAAACTAAGAAAAACAATCACAACAAGCTTATTTGACAAACTTAATAGTCTTAATGTACCTAAGTAGTACTCTTAAAAATCCACTAGGAAAAAAGACAACTACTCCAAGAATAAAAAAGAACATAATGGCCAGGGATTAGCTCTGCAGAACAAGCACCTGCCTGGCAAGCACCAGGTCATGAGTTTGATCCCCGTACCAAAAAAAAAAAAAAAAGAACATAAATTAGGGCTGGGGTATAGCTGAGTGGTAGAGCACTTGCCTAGCATGCATGAAGCCCTGGTTCAATCCCCAGGACACGCAAAGTGGGGAGGGCTAAACTGGCACTAAGAAACTTCATTAAGAAACTTGTGCTTATCCCCTGACTCATGAGCTCCTTTCCAAGAGAATGTTCATAGTTGGATTCACTCCTAAGTCTAATGCAGTGTGAAACAAATAAATAATATATATATATATATATTGCTTGGTACTTCCTAGCAGCCCCTCCGTATCATCCCTGCTCTCCTTCTTACTTCCAGACACCCTGGGCTCTGATTAAGCACTGTCCACTGTCACAGTGTTCAATGAGCACACAGCAGCACAACTGTGACAATGTCCAGCAGACCCGTGGGTTACTTCCACAATTTGCTTGCATCTACGAATGTTCATAATGCGAGGTCCATTCATATCTATTAAAGTCTGCAACTTGAAGGTTTTTAAGTTGGGCACCCACTGTACTGTGAAAAGACATACAAACTCACTAGTAACTAAAGAAATGTAAACGAGAACAGAGAACATGCTGAAACGTCAGGCTAAAAGGACTGATCACTTGTGTGGTAGACAGAATGGGACCTCAGGTGATTCTATTTCAGGATGCAAAAGAACAGGGCGAGGCAAGGATATTCATCAAGTATCAGAGCAACTCCAGCCTCTGTCACCAATGGTCATGAGAGCCTCACAGTAAAGGGGTGAACACAGACACACACTTCACCATCAAGTTGGGTTCACGGGCTCTGATAGGAAAAGCACTGATCAAGTTGGAATTCTAGAGACTTCACATCTCTCTATACAAATCCTCAGAGACTTCCATTGCTAGGGTCGGGCGGGTAACAGCCCTCCCCCACAGTATCCTCAGTCCACCCTGTCCACAGCAAGCCAGTCAAGTCACTTTGGGCACAGAAGAGACTAAGTCAAAGAGTAAATATGAAGGCCTATGACTCCGTGACAATGACCGGAAAAGCAATTCTAAAGGTGCCTTCCAGAAATGGCAGGGTAGTAATCTCATTCTTGAATAGAACTTCAGTATATGCTTATGGGTCTGAAATATCATGACAAAATAATTCACTGAAAAAGAGCAAATTCCTTATGTCAGTTTGTTGGTCTCTGAGACACCAGAAATGTTAGATGGTGTCTCTGAGACACCAGAAATGTTAGATGGTTTCTCTCTGTTGGGTACTTCTATGTGTTATCTTATTTGAATGCTTAAACCAAAACTGCAGTTCAAAAGGAACTGCTCTTTTCCTTTTGAGGATTAGTTTGGCAGAGGTTGTCTGCAGACAGGCTTAGATTTGAAAGTAGGTCTTCCGTGGGGTCCTTCTCCTGCTGTCTCTCCAGCTGGAGGCCAGCTTGCTTCTGACCGCTTCCCTGGCTCTGTCTGGTATTCCCTGAGGTGACTGCTGTTGGTAGTCACTGCCCAGCTGGACTCATCCCAGCTGCAGCACACACATGTGGCTCAGGCTGCTCATGCTGCCCCGGAGAGTGTCCTCCTGTGCCTGTACACCCAAAGTCCAGCACTGGGCTTGAAAAAGACTCGTTAACATCTGACCATATAGTTCGCCAAAAGCCACGAGTACATTATTGGTCACTCACTGTGGGCTTAGAACTTCAAGAGACCAGGAACAGACTGTGTGCCTGCTCCCCTGAGATGACAGGAGATCAAAAAGAATGCAGTGTCTTGAAGAACACACACCCAGGAGACACGACACCAAGTGAAAGGGAAGGGCCCTTTTGGGGTAATGAAGGATATGGGAACTGAGATTTTAATGACAAAGAAGCTATGGATAGGGCCCAGGAAACAGACTTGCCTAGTTTAAGAAACAGGCCCCCGAGCAGCCAGAATACAATGATCGATGTGTTTTTCTGAAAGATCACTCCAGTGCAGAGGAAGCAGGAGGGAAGACAGGTGAGCAGCGCAGTTGTGACCTGGTATATTCTGAAGAGGGGACAGGACTGTTCATGGAGTGGTCACGGGGACCAAAAGGAAATGAGGAATCACAAAGGAGTCACAGGTCATCATTGGCCTGGACACCAGTACAAGGTGATGCGCACATAATGAAGTTATTCTTAAGTTGCAGAACAGACAGCCCAGGTGGCTTTTTAGGCCATACCTGTGGCTGCTGGTATGACCCTGCCTAGGTCTTTAGACAGGTAAGAAGCCCCATCAGTGCTGAAGAGTTTGGTTCCACAAGGCCTCAGCACTAAGGAAGGCTGACTTGGAGTCAAAAGCTCCCCTGTAGGTGGTATTGGTCAAAGCCAGGGCCAACCTTGCTTGCTTCTCTCCGACTTCCCTGGGTGTCCCCACCTCTCCACTCAGCCCAAGCCCTCACTCACCTGATTGTGCTTGGCAATGTTCTCATAGGAACGCCGCATGGCCCAGAAGGCCTTGGCTTTCTCCCGCAGCATGTGCTCCAGGTTCTTACACTTGGCCTGCCGGGAGGAGGAGGAGGAGGAAGGCAAGTTAGGGCTGGAGGTCACACAGGGAGGGCATCACACATTACGCTGGAATTCCACTTTGACAGGAATATAATGACCACATTTACCAAACCCAGTCCTATAAAGCACCGCAGGCACAGCCGAATGGTAACTACAGTTGTGACTTTCAACCAGCCATTTAATAGCAGAAAGGGCTGCTGGGTGTCCTCTAACCTAGCGCCCTGGGTTTTTTGCCAGTACAGGTAAGGCAGGGAGTCAGGACGGAGCAGGGAAAGGTGCCGGTCTAACAGGCTGGTCACGGGTCCAGCAGAGAAGGGCATCCTGCTGAGGCCTAGGGCTAGCCCGGGCTGTGCCCTGAGTTCCTGAACTGCATGCTAACTGTGCAGACAACATGGCCTCAGGCTCCCTTGGCAGTTCTTGCAGCTGCACTGGTCTGCAGTCATAATGTGTGGGTCTGACAACAGCAGCGGATGCAGCCATTTACCATGGAGTGCAGACATGCACCACGAGGCCGCATCTAAATGTGCCCTGCTCCACTCCCGCCCTCTGCTGACTTTTAACATTGCTTGATCACATGAAATACATCAGCACACCCAAATGTGGGTTAGCAGTTTTTGTTTTTTTAACATTTTAATTGTTTCTGACCTCCCTGGACGCCCTAAAGAGCCGCTATGAGTTTTAGGTTGGTTTCTTACCTTTTTTACCTGAGGTCTACCATTATCTTTTTCTCTGTCTCTCTCTCCCTCTCTGTCTCTCTGTCTCTGTCTCTGTCTCTCTCTCTCTATTTTTTTTTCAGGGTCTCACTATGTAGTTTTGGCTGGCTTTGAACTTTCTATGTCACCCAAGCTGGCACTGAACTCACAGCAATCCTCTTGCCTCAGCCTCCCAAGTGCTGGGATCACAGGTTTGTACCACCATACCCAGTGCTTTCTATATTCTAAGAAAGCTTTTTGAGTTTTTTTCTTTGTAAAAACAATAAAAATGACTCGAATAACATTAATTATATGCCTGGGGCAGAACGTAGTGCACAGCCTCTCGAATGGCTCCAGTAACCCCTTCCTGTGGGCTGGGATTAACCAGCTCTTCCTAAGTGCTTACTACGTGCCAGGAACTGTGCTACTTATGTACTTAAATGATATCATCTGATCACCATATTATATCTGTGAAGTAAGAATCTGTGACCCGTCTTACAGATGGAAATGTGGGACACAAAGGAAAGGGGCACACCGTTGACACACAGACCTAGCATATGAGCCCAAATTGTATGGGTCACTGCCGGGATGAGACAGTTGTTTAAACTGCTAACTGCTGCTGCAAGATAGTATGGTTCTTCCCAAAACCCTCATCCCCACCTGGATCTAATGTGGATCACTGCATGAGAACGCTGCAATAGGATGAGATGTTTGGGGGTCTTGGGGAGGCAGAGGGCACTTTACAGGTGGATGAGACGTGAATCACTGGTGGCCTGGGGCAGAACGTAGTGCACAGCCTCTCGAATGGCTCCAGTAACCCCTTCCTGTGGGCTGGGATTAACCAATGGAAGAAGGTTATGTCACTTCTGAGACGAGGTGACAAAATGCTGTGTACACCTAGCCTTGCTTTTTGCTGCTGGACTGCTCCAGTGGAAGTCCTGCCATATGGTTATCACAGAATGACCACTGTGTCAGACTGACTCTGAGGGTGACCGCTCAAGGATTGCGGCTCTTAGGCCAACACCATCAGGTCAGGCACCTCCATGGTCTCCCATACACCATGAAGACTCTGAATGTGCCTTACAAGATAAGAACACCCTTAGTTAAGATTTATTCAGACTAATTCTAAGAAGGTAACCCACAGCAGGGGCAGATGATCAGGGTCATGAAGGGCCCGGGGACCAGGAAAGGGCTAACATCTAAATCATACAGGACAGATAAGAAAGGGACCTGAACAAGGCAGTTCAGAGGCCTGAGACTTGGAGAAGTGTCCAGGAAGTTCCACTAGGGAAGATGCAAAGAAATCTGAGTTTTGATCTGAGAATACTACCACTTTAACTTCCTGTCCCACAACAAGTAACTCCATTTCTCCTTCAGTGAGTGACTGCATTTCTGTAAGTTTCCATTTTCTTATTAGTAAAATATAACCATCTCTACACAGTCCCCTGTGGGTCCAGTCTGTGTATTTTGGAGTGTTTTATTTATTTATTTTTGTACTGGGAATCAAACTCAGGACCTTATACTTGCCAGGCAGGAGCTGTGTGACTAAGCTACATCCCCAGCCTTTGGAGGGTTTTAAATTAGTATTTCTATTCAATGATGACTGGGGAATCACTAACATAAACCAACTCTGAATCACCTAATAAACTGTATGATACATGCTTTCAGTTCCCCATTTCAGCACAAGCACACATAGATGTGTTAACAGTTAAGTGGTCACCAGCTTACTTCCATGGTCTTGACTACCAGTGTGTTAGGGTTTGTATCTAGATGTCCCTTGAGAGACATATGTACTCATAGGTAGGGCTTTTGGAAGGTGATTGGATTATGGGACTTGTATCTGACTTGCTGTTAGGAAGGGGGACATATAGGGAAAAGAGATGGGTCACTGAGGGCATGGCCTGGAAGGGATTATCTTCCTTCTCAGCTCCTCTCCTCATTCCATTTCCCAACATGCTCCTGTGCCATGCTGTCCTACTTTAACGCCAACTGACTGTGGACTGAAACCTGTATAAACAATGAGCTGAAATAAACCTTTCCTCCTTAAGTTGTCAGTGTTGGCTATTTTATCCCAG
Organism: Dolichotis patagonum; assembly: GCA_004027295.1. NCBI lineage: Eukaryota > Metazoa > Chordata > Mammalia > Rodentia > Caviidae > Dolichotis > Dolichotis patagonum. The sequence goes on from PVJX010000410.1 coordinate 122,349, forward strand.
CAATGAAGAAAGTGACTAAGATTCTGTTGCCAGAGAAGTGGTGGTGTTGCTGTGAGGCTACCTGACCATTTGTTATGGGTTCACAGAAACTTTGAGAAAGTTTGCAGGCACTGGCTAGAAAAGCCCTAGAATGCTGTAGACTTAGATTAACAGTAGATTCTGGTCAGGGCTCACAAGATTAGAATGCTGATAAAAAGGTAGAAGGTGAAAAGATCAGGTCCAGGCAATTTCTATTTAGAACAAGGATTCCAGTGGCAGCTGGACTCTAAACCATGAGAGTTACACTGTGGCAGAAAATTTGTCTACATTTTACTCATCACCTGAGACTTTGCAGGAGAGTAAGATTAAGGGCAGTGAACTAATTTTTCTGACAGAGGAAATTTCAAAGCAGCCCAAAATTCAGGCTGTGACATGGATACCACTGAGAACCTTTAGTCAGTTCTACATTGAAAATCAAGAACAAATGGCACTGCTGAATGACTTTAAAGTGAGTTTCATCAGAAGGAAGTTTCCGCAAATTTGGAACACAGGAGAGGTTCGGTACTGCAAAGATAAGCATTAAAAAGAAGCCAAATATTTTACATGGATTTTACAAACAATGCCTTGACGGAATTTGAGGAACCCCAAAGATCCGACTCTTTGAAGACTCAAAGATGAAAAAGTAAAAGCCTTTTCTTTAAGAAATGAGCCCCAGGATATCCTGAAGAAAGGCTGAGCAGGAAACTGGTTTACTGGGATTGAGTTCACAGTGCTCAGCAACCCAGGCACTCACAGAGGCTTCTGCAGCCATGATGCAAAAAGGCCTGGTTACTGCTGGAGTCAGCAGCAGACCTTGGCCCCATCTGCATGGTGTTGGTTTTACAGGTATGCAGACTGCAAGAGATGTGGAGTCAGGGAGAATTCCACCCAATTTTAGAAGAAGGCCTGGGAAGCCAGGCAGTGTGCCTGAGTGGGCAGTGCATGAAGCTGTGAGAGTGAAACCAAAAGTTCAGTAGCGATCCCAGGAAGTTGGAAAAGTCAGGAAAGTGGAGCACCTGAGGAAAGCCACAAGGAGTAACCAAAGCCAGGGCAAGAGTGATGCCATGAGAGTTACAGCACCAGCAATGCTACAGTGGCGATCTGCCTAAGCCTTCCAGAATTCACATGTCACAACTAGCCTGAGATGCTCAACATGGAGCTAGCTCAACATGGAGCTACAAGAATTAATGTCTGCCTTGCAGGGCTTTGGTCTTACTTTGGTCCCACTGGTTTATATCACCTACTCTCTTTTAGAATGGGAAAGTGCATCCTGTGTTATTTTATGTTAGTAGTGTTTAGCTTATTTTGATTTTACAGGGGTTGACAGCTAAGAGTTTGCCTTATGTCTCAGGAGACTTTGCAGTTGTACTTTTCAGCAATGCTAAAACTGTTAGGATTTTGGCAACCCTTACGAGATGGAATAAATGTATCTTGCAGAAAGGAATGTACATGAGTCTTTTGGGACCATGGGCAAGATATTTTGCTTTTTTATCTAGATGTCCTCTAAGAGCCTCTTGCATTCATTGGTGGGTTCTTTGGAAAATGACCAGATTATGGGGCTTATAGCTGACTTACATTGGGTAATGGGGCCAGTGGTGAGGAGGGTGATAGGTCACTGGGGATGTGGCCTGGAAGATTCTCTCTCTCTCCCAGATCCTCCCTTGATCTCTCTGCTTTCCTACAGCCATGGTGTTATGGATCAAAAACTGGTGGTCAACTTAACGCCAGCTGAATTACATCTCCATGCTGCTGAGCATAGATGTTTCACCTGAGGAAAGTTGCCAGCCTAGATGGAGACGTGAAGAAGGAGAAGAAAGAGCACCAAGGTGTTATGGCATTGAGACACTGAGGTTTTTCCTACATGTTGCTGTTTGAGCCATTAGGTTCTTCTGGAGAAGCTCTGGTCCTCACATCAAGTATTGCTTCCTGGCTCCGGAGGGGAAGACGGGTGCTGCTTGGTCTCCAGGATGAACTCGTCACACTGACTTCCTGGCATGTACTTGACTGTGCTTATTGTCGGAGGAGCTTGGGGCCTCTGTGTCACTGAGGATGGCTGTGGTGCTTTTCAGGACAGCCCTGGTCTTTGTTGTGAGTATGACTTCTCAGCTCCAGCATAGAACCCTTAGCCTATCACACATCTCCTTCACCCTGCTGGCATAGACTTCCTAGTTTCCACCGTTGACCTTTGGGCCTTCCCAGCAGGGATCTGTAAAAGAGACTGGTGTGAATCCTTCTTGTGGGCTCTAGACCTCCAGTTGGACTCGTGGGAGGCATTGTTATGAGCTCTGAGTCTTTATCTGGGCTCATGTGTGACACTGCTGTGGGATTTAGGCCCTTGACTGTTCTATGTCTTTGGTGTTGTGAATAGATTTCCTGCATTTTCTTGTGTTAACTCTGGGAGACCATAATAAAAATTATATTATAAACTCCATGTCCTTATTCTAATTGTTCTCTGTACAACCCCTGACTGCAACACATGGCATCAGCAGTTTCTCACCTGCTATGTCACCTTCTGCCATGTGGTCCTACCTTGAAACTAGCTGACCATGGAGTATCAACATGAATGAAAATAAAACTTCCTTTCTTTAAGATGCAGGAATTGGGTATTGTGGAGGGATCTCCACATCAAAGAAAAGAAAATGGAACAAGACACAAAGAAAGAACAGAAACACACTCAGCACAGGAAGATGTTCTGGGGCCAAATGTAAGCTAAATAGGTCACCTGAGTTTCAGAGCTCTTCAAACAGGAAGAAAACAGGCTGACAAGTCAAGGCATCACTTGCAAAAAAGTAAAGACAGAATTAATCAAGAGGATCTTGGCCGAGAGCAGAGATTTCACTTCAGCACAATAAAACCTTGCAAATCAGATTTTAACTGGAATTGTACTTTCCAGAATGTTCCTGAATTACTGCTCCTTGATCCTACAACCCACCATCACTGCTCACTGTCCCTCACTTACTCAGCTGTCCCCCACTTACTTCTCTGAACCTTCAGTGTCTAAGAAATCAGTTCCTAACTTTTTTATATGTCAAATCAGACAAGAGCAGGTCTTCCTCTTAAAGTATCTTATCATACCTCATACCATCCTTCATAGAATGTTGGCTTAAAATTTATGATTAGTGTGTTTATTCAGTCATGCCTACTGGACTCCACCAAGGCAAGGCCTAGGGCTGTTCTTTCCTCTACTGGACACAAAATGCACACACTAGGTGCTCAATCCACCCAATTCATCCCACTGACAGTGGTCAATAGCTACCCAGACCCCTAAACATCTACAAAGTCAACTGGTCACAGAAAAGCCTCTCCCAAAGCCTAAGATGAGAGTAGGGGCTGAACAAGGCCTCTGGTAAAGACTATAGCTACTTCCTGTATAACCTGGGTCTAGTTACTGTGTGTGACTCAGTGTCATTTTACTGTATAACATTATACAGTAAAATAAGAATAACAGTATTAACCTGTAGCAAGCCAAATAATGCTTCCCCCAAAGATGTAAACTATGAATATATTACTTGGCAAACAGGTCATTGTAGATTATTAAATTAAGAATCCTTATATGGTGCAACACTCTAGATTATCTGTTTGGGCCCAATGTCATTACAAGAGGTAGCACAGTCAGCCAAAAAAAGGAATCTGAAAACATAAGCAGAAGTTAGAATATCACACTTTAAAGATGAAGGAAGGGGCCTCTAGAAGCTGAAGAAGGTAAGGAAGTATGTTCTTTTCTAGAGCCTCCAAAAGGAACATAGCCCTGATAACACCTGGAATTGGTGCTGTTTTAAACTACTAAGTTTGTACCAATTTATTATTACAGTAATAGGAACTAATATATAGCGTTAGGATTCTGTGAACATTAAAGTTTTTCACATGTAAACTTGTAACATGTAAACTTAAGAACAACTAGCACATAGAAAATCCTTAAAAAGTATTAGTCCATGTGATTATAATTTCTGATAATCAGACTGGTCTCAAAATTGGTATAAAATGATCTTTTTTCTTTCTTTCTTTTTTTTTAAATAAAAAAAGTAAGTATCTTGTCACAAAGTCACCTACTGAGAAACTTTCAGAGCTCCCCACAGCCAATAAGGCAGTTCTGACAGCCTGTTCTCCTCTGCAGGTCAGGGAGCATTCCCACATTGCTTCTCTCATGAGCACCACACACCACACCTTGTCTTTTGACTCTGACTTCCCCTCTGAAATGTGAAATTCCAAGGCAAGGCTGCTCTGCCTGAATGTTCCCAGCTTGATTCCTGTCCATCTTCTGATCCATACCTAACCAACTCCATTCTCCAACCAGCACACCAGTCCCCCAGGCTACCCAGTACTTACTTCAGCTTTCTGGCATCAAGACCTAGCATTTTAGCCAATGGATATGAGGGGAAAGCATTGTTTTGGACTGCTATTAAATAAATATTGTGGCAGGAATAATAGGCATACTCATTCAAACCTGCATGATAGCAACCCTACATTCCCCTTGACTTGAACTGTGTCAAAACGTGGATGAACTGTAACACTTTTGACATTTCTTACAAAACCATTGTAAAAAGAGGGCAGGGAGTATCTTGGAGGCCATGTACTGGAGGTTCCTGCAGTACCTCCCTTTCAATAAACTCAGCTTCCTGCCAGCTAACCAGCTGTTAAAATTGTCGGTTTGACCCATTAATAATAGGCAATTAATAAATTTAATGTTTCACAGCATTAACTTAAAAATCTGATAACGAAAACTGCCAGAGTACAAATGGTATTTCTAAGGACTAAGGTCAAAAGTTTTCAAAAAAATTCTGAGGCAGCTTAACCCTTACTTTCTGATCATTTTTTCTTCCTACAACAAAGACTTCTCCATGTGTTACTTTCGCTCTCTAAAGCTGCTCCTTGGCTTATTTACAGCCACTGGAACTCCAGGCATTAGAAAGCTCAAAGAGCGATGACCCAGTATACCAGAATGAACCGGCGGGCTAGGGCCAGAGGCCTCGCCCCACTACCATGCCAACCGCGGCGCCAGATGGGGAAGGTGACGACTGTCTTGGGGGAATCTCAAGGCTCCGTATCCAGGTCAGGTGCTGGGCTCCTGCCCCATTCTAAACTGAGTGTCGCACAACTGTTCTGCTCCCAGAGTCCCGGGTCACAGGCCCCGGCAAATGAAGTGTGTGTGTGTGTGTGTCTGGCCAGGGCGGGGCACGCGGGCGCCGAGGAACCCCGGCTCTCCCTGGGATCTACTTCTCTTCTCCCACCGCTACAGGGAACCCGACCGGGGGCTCCACGCAGCGGAGCCGCACCGCGAGCGTGCGCTGCTGCCCAGCGTCGGCCACCCCGCGCGGTTCGTCTTACCCGAAAGTCGTGGGCCGTGTCCTTCACCGGCTGTATGCGGTGGCCCTGGTGCCGGGGGTCGGCCTGGCACAGGCAGCACAGCAGCTCCTTGTCCTCCAGGCAGAAGAAGCCGAGCTGGCCGCGGTGCGGGCGGCAGACGCGCGACGTGCGGTGGCCGGCGCCGCGGCGCGCGCCCTCGGCCTCCTCGCGCAGCAGCTTCTCCACAAGGTTGTTGAGGGTGTGGTTGGTGCGCAGGTCGGCGGGCGACGCGCGGGCCTTGCACACCGGGCAGGTGGGCGTCGTCTGCACCTCCCAACAGCGGCTCACACACCCGCGGCAGAAGTTGTGGCCACACTGTAGCGTCACCGCGTCACGGAAGGGGTCGAAGCAGACGGCGCAGAGGAGCTCCTCCTTGAAGGAGCCAGAAGGCCCAGACAGAAGCACCGGACTCAACTCCATCGCCTCCACAGCGAGTTCCGGCAACTTTCACTCGGACCCCTCCCACCCTTTTGGCGGTTAGAAGCGGAAGAAAGGGCGTCACCGAGCCACTTCCGGGCTGAGCGATGGCAGCGCTGGCCAATCGTGAGGGGCGTGCTGGAGCGGTTCCGCTTCGCTTCCGCTTAGGGGAGCATGGAAGGATCTTCTCAGATGCGCTTCAGGTTTGGGGCAGCGCTGGACATCTACTACCGCTCGAAGTGGGAAGTGAAGTCTAGGAACCTCTTCCTTAACCAGTCCCTGGACATTTCAGGCCTGTGAGGTGGGAGAAAGCGGGGATCTCAACCTGCCGGTTCTGAGGTAGTGGCGGGTTCTTAAGGCACCCTTAGTGGCCTCACCCCTTAGAGCAGATAATGGTTTCTTAGCGACGCGTCCCCTCCCTAGCAGTCGTCCTTTGCATGTTTTGGTCACTTTTATTTTGGCCTCGGGGAAACACTTGAGGGAAGAGGGTAGTGACAGGCACTGGTTCTTGGCCAATGGGAATGACTCACAAACTCAAGATCCTGTTCATCGTGAGTAAAATGGCTATACCTCTTGTCTCCATGACATATTGAAGATTAAAGTGAAAATAATAAAAAAGTGCACCCGAAATCGGGCAGGGCCCCATTAAAACAGGGATTAAGGAGTTAAGCAAGGTTAGCTCGGGGAGCTAGGAACCACACTGAACTCTTGCCATTAACGGTGAGCAGAATCTCTCCAACTCTACATTCCCACTTCGGTGGGGTTATTTTACAGATACCTTTCGCTTGACCTGCTCCCAATCCTGGGCTCTGCTGGCAGGCGACTTGTGTATCATGCTCCTGCGTGTTTTGAAAGCAGAAGCCCTGCATGCTTTTTCTTGACAGCCTTCCCCAAACCCCCATTAAGGATATTTCTGTGGCGAACAGCTGTGAAAGGTAGAACTATTGTTCCCCCTCCAGGGAAAGGTCTGGTGGACTTACTCCCCGTTATCATTATTGTATAACATTCTGGTTACCTAGACGCTGGGTTTCTCTCCGGTAGTGAATCCTGAAGAATCCCTCATCACACAGGCTTGTGGCAAATATGGCTCAGGAACCTGGCTCTGTGGATGCCATAACTATGATTAGTAATAAATTGGCCTTTATTCTCTGACCCAGAAGTCTCACGTCTTCTACCAGCATATATGAATATGTAGCATGCCACCTTGCTCACTTGCAAGTAGGGTAAAATCTCAGAGCCTTTACAGTCCCTAGTCCTCCTTTCTTCAGAATAGTCCTTTTCTCACAGATAAGTATCACTAATTCTTACTCCTTTCAGTATTCCTTATATGTAATTCATGGCCCTCTCACAATCATCTGGGGAGCGAGCTCTTTCTTTCTTTCTTTCTTTCTTGTTACTTTTCTCATTGCTGAGACAAAATACCCAACATTCAAAGTTAAGGGAGGAACACTTTATCTTGGCTCACAGTTTGTAGTGGTTTCAGTTCATAGTTGGCTGGCTCCAAGGCAATGTGGTGTGGCAGAGGGGTATGAAAAGGAGAAACAGTTCATGGCAGGCAGAAGGCAGCAAAGCAGCCAAGTAGCAAGCAGTGACAAGCAACCCCAGCAGCCCTCTTTCTGTCCCTTGCATTCTGTCCAGGCAACATGCTGTTAGGACAGGTAGCACTCACACCCAGGAAAGGTCTTCCCATTATACAGTTCCGGAGCCATGCCAAATCAGTCAGTAGACTGATTTCCTAATCTCACACTTTTGATTCTAGCATCACACACTAGATCCTGCAACCTTAACTCTTGAGTATATGAGGCTTTAGGGGACATGTAGGCACAAACTATAATACTTGCGTTCTTTCCTTTCTCAGAGTCTCACTATGTAATCTATGCAAGCTTTGAACTCATTATGTGCCCTAGGCTGCCCCTGAACCTATGGTGATTGTGTCAGTTACGTTTCTCTTGCTCAGACAAAATAGCCAATGCCCAAAATTAAGGAAGGCATTCCATACAGTTTGTGGTGGTTTTAGTCCATAATCTTCCAGGTCCAGGGCAGGGTGGCTCATGTCAGAGGGCAACATCTCATGGCAGTGGAAAACAGCAAAAACAATAAGAGCAAAAAGGGAGGCGCACAAAGAAGACTGTCCCTTATATTGTATAAGGCCACCCCCTCCGGGATGGGTATAACACTCAAACTCGTAATTCCTGCATTGAACCATGAATCAATCACAAACTGTAGTTGCCTAACTATAACTGCATGAGGTTTTGGGGGAAATAAACAAACCATAACATTCCTCTCCTGTCCCCCCAAAGACTCATGTCACCAATTATGCAGAAGGCATTTAGTACATCTCTGATAGCTGCCAAAATCCTAACAGTTTCAGCATTGCTGAAAAGTACAAGTCCCAAGTCTCCTCCTCAATGTAAGGCAAACTCTTATCTATGAGTCCCTGTGCAAATGAAAAGAAAATTAAATGTCTCCAACACTCAATGGCACAAGAAAAACATGTCCATTTCAACATGTACAAATGGAGTTACAAAGCATTGGTACTAAAGCAAGTCCAAAATCCAGCAGGGCAAACATTAAGTCCTGTGGTTCCATGTGGAACATTCAAAGTAATCTGTGTCAAATTGTGAGTTCCAAAAGGCTTGCATAACTCTACCCCTATGATACTTCTGTGGTGGTGGCTCCCAGGGCTTCTCTCTTAGCCCCCTCTGCTCAACCCTTGCAGCTTTCTTTAGATGATCCATGTTCTTGGCTTTTCCAAACTTCTGGGTTCTCTACTGTACCTTTGGCTACACACTCACAACTTCACACATTGGCCTTTTAGGAGCACACTGCTTGGCCTCCCAGGTAGGTCTTTTGAAGTCTAGGTGGAAGGTGTTTTAACCTCAGAACTCTTGCATTCTACACGGACCTAAAACCAACACCATGTAGATGATGCCAAGACCTGCTGCTAGCTGCAGCAGTGGCCAGGCTTTCTTGTCTCTTGGCTGTAAGGGGTCAAGTGCCTGAATTGCTGGGCACTCTGAATCTAATTCCAAGGAACAAATTCTCTACACTGCCACCATTCTGGAACCTGGTATTGTCACTGTCATTTTGGAATCTGGTGCAGCTGCTGATGTCATTCTGGAACATAGTGTGGCTGCCACCATTCTGGAACATGGTGCTCTGCAGCTTACTCCTAAAGCAAAGCCTTTTGCAATTTTGAGGCTACAAAGGGTGGAGACTTGCAGCTTCTTTTGATGCCCTCAGGCCATTTTTACATTCCTGTTTCTTCTCAGCAATCTGTATCTTCTCAGCTCTATCTTTGCTGTCCACAGCCTTACTGGAGCTTTTTGTGGGGGCCAAACTCGCAATGCTTTACAACATCCTGCTTGGCTCTTTGCTCTTGATTTGAAACATAAATTTGGCTAAAAGCCCTCAACAATAGCTATGACACAGCCTCAACATTCAACTGCCTTGAAATTTCTTCTGCCAGATCAATTAGTCCACATTGCTTAACTTTAGTCTCAAGCAAAATCTCTGAACACAAGCAAAAGACAGACAAACTTTCTGCCAGGCCATAACATACATCATCTTGAGTCCAACAGCCAATGCAGTCCTTCCCAGAAAAAACCTAGGTCTTTACTGTCTTACCAAACCTGGTCTTTACTGTCAGTATTTGTATCAGCTTTCTGGTTTTTTGAGCTCTGACTAGAATCTCCCAAGAATGGCCTAAGACATTCCAGCTCTACTCTTTCAGGTGACATTTTTTTTTTATTTTAAAGAGAAAACAAAACAAAACAGAAAAAAGGGTAGCAACACTGCAGAATTCCAAGGAAAAAAAGAAAAGAACAAAAAAACACTAAGAAATCATTACTTGATAACTTACATACTGTGATCTAGGAAATAGTCGTTCAAGTTACAAAATTAAAACATACAAAGTACACATTCAAACAATGAGACTGTTAACAGTTCTGCTGCACAATCTAACACAAACCATAATATGCTCATTCATCTTACACACTTAACCATACATGCAATTAAATATTTTAGAGCACTTTCTTTTCCTGTCTGTTTTACAGTACCAATTACACATTTCGGGTTTTATTACTCCTACATTTCTTATTATTTTTTTACACTAGAGACACAATGTGATATTTATAAATATGATTCTTATTTATTTCACTAATGAGGATAGTCTCAAGTTGTCTCCATTTCCCTATGAAGGCCTCAAGATCATCCTTCTTTATAGCTGAGTAATATTGCATTATATAAAAATACCACATCTTTTTCACCCACTCTGCATCCACTTTCATCCACTCTGCATTGATGGGCATCTTGGTTGTTTCCAAGATTTAACTATTACAAATTGTGCAGCTATGAACATGAAACTAGATCCATGCCTATCACCATGCACAAAACTAAAGTCTAAATAGATCAGAGACCTAAACATTAAAACAGAAACACTAAATCTACTGGAAGATAAGGTAGGTAGAAGTCTTGGAGACATAGGAGTAGGCAGAGAATTCATGAACAAAACGCAAACTGTACAGGAAATGCTTCAGAGAATCAACAACTAGGATCTCATATTATTGAAGTTTCTGCACTTCAAAAGAAATCACCAACAGAGTGAAAAGAAAACCCACAGAATAGGAGAGAATTTTAGCCAGCAACTCCTCAGACAAAGGACTTATATCAAGAACATATAAAGAATTGAAAAACATCAAGCCCCTCAAATTCAAAGACCCTCTCCAAAAATGGGCATCTGAGATGAACACACAGTTCTCAGATGAAGATATACAAATGGCAATTAAATACATGAAAAAATGTTCACCATCACTGGTCATTCGAGAAATGCAAATTAAAACAACATTGAGATCTTATCTCCAGAAAGAATAGCTGCCATCAAGAAATCAACTGATAACAAATGTTGGCGAGGCTGCGGGGGAAAAAGGAATACTGCTTCACTGTTGATGGGAGTGTCAACTGGTGCAACCATTATGGAAATCAGTATGGAGAATTCTCAGAAGACCAGGACTGGAAGCTCCATTCAACCCAGCTATTCCCCTCCTGGGTATTTTCCCAGAAAAACTGAAAAGACCATATCACAGTGATACATGTGCACCCATGTTCATAGCAGCACAATTTGTAATAGATAAATCTTGGAAACAATCAGGTAACATTTCTAAACTTTTCTAAACTCTTCCCACAAGCCATTCTCAAAGACTCTTGAACCACATGATAAGGTATAGTCACAGCAATGACCTCACTTCTAGTACCAAATTTTGTCTTGGATACTTTTCTCTCATTCCTGAGACAAAATACCCACCCCCTAAAGTTAACAAAGGAAAGGTTTATTTGGCTCACAGTGTGTAGAGGTTTCAGTCTATAATCAGCTGGCTCCAAGGCAGGGTGGTGTGGCAGAAGGGTAGCAGTTCATGGCAGTGGCAGATGTGAAAAGCAACAAGAGCAAAAGGGAGGAGTGAGCAGAGAAAACTTTTTCTGTCCCTTATATTGTATGTAAGCTACCTACCTAGGGTGGGTATAACACTTGCACCCATAGTCCCAGCATTGAACTATGATCAGTCACAAATTCTAGAAGCCTGCCCCCATGACTGCATGAGAATTTGGGGGGACATACAGATACAAAACATAACTGTGATTCTTATTCCTCAGCTTCCCAAGAGCTGGGATTACAGATACACAACACCATGCTCAGCTTCCTGGGGAACCTTTTAAATGTACATTCCACCATCCACAGTGCATGGTGATACACACTTGAAGTCCAAGACCTCTGGGAGACTGAGGCAAAAGGATCACAAATTGGAAATCAGCAACTGACCCACATTTATTGATATCCAGTCTCAAAATTCTAAAAAGGGGGAGAAGGGAACCAGGAATGTAATTTATTATGAAGACACTAGGTTTTGTCCCCAGCACCACCAATAGAAAGGAGATTCCTGGACCCAGTTCCATCTGCTCACCTCTTAGGGGAGATGCCCAGGAACCTATCTTTCCACATAGTTCTTAGATACACTAAAGTTTGAGAGATGTTATTCTAGATTTACCTGCCCAACAAGTTGTCAGGTCTCCAGTTATGGTTATTGGTTCAAAAATTAATATTAGCAGCAATATCCAAAAGAGCCATAGATGGAACTGATAAATCCTGTATTCCAGAAACCTCCATGGAAAATCTTGTCTCTGGCCTCATTTTCTTTCATTGTTTTTACATGTATGTTTCCCCCCACCCCTTTTTTTGGTGAGGTGGTCTGTATAGCTCTCTGTTCTTAACAGATTTTCTTGGTTGGTGGTGTTGGTGTTTTACCACGTACCCTGAATGAGACCACAAATCAAAAGAAAGATGAAGAAAACTTACTATTTTTTAAACCTCCAACACAAAGATTAACATTAAACCAATTAGGTTCTCCAACTTTTTTTTTTAAGACAGGGTGTCTCATTATGTAGTTCAGGCTGGCCTTGGACTCATTTTCCAACTTGTGGCAATTCTCAGCCTCCCAATCCTGGGATTACAGATGTGTGCCACCACTCTCAGTGTGTTCTTTAGTCTTCTTGGACATATGAAAGAGATCTACTCTAAGCTGTAGCACTAGTCAATGGCAAGTTCTGAGGCTTAGTACAGTACTACTCTTTAAGTTCTCAACTATAAAAAACAATAGTAGAACTAAAGAAAAATGGATTTAACTTGAGAACCTAATGTTAAGTGAAATAAATCAGACATATAACTTCAAATGTAGCTTGATTTCACTTCCATGAGAAACACACACAAACTATATATAGTAATGCCTGGGTTTACAAAAACTTCTGTTTGCAAACTAGTTCACAAACAAAAGCATTCAGCAAAAGTTTGCTTCCATTCCCAAACTATCAGGTGACAAACATGACCACATCCATCTACTCCAAAATTATAGAACAAATTAAGTTCATAAACCAATGTACTACATATGTATGTATGCTCACTCACAAAAAACAAAACAGAAGAGACATAAATAGGAAGTAAGAAAAAGTTCAAATACTTCTCCAAATTATATATTCCATTGTTTCAAAAATATTTCAATATACATGTTAATTTATTTTATTTATACCATGAATTTATCTTAGTTTATTGAAATGTTTTGTGTTTTTATCAGCTTCCTGTAAGAATCTTTTAGTTTATGTCTTGTATTCTGAGTAATTACTTTGAAAATAAAGATACATAGTGTATTAACTTGTTATTCTCTTATTTTCCTATGAAATTTTATTTTTTCATAAAATAAAACAATTTTAAATAAAGAACGAATTGCTTCAAGTTTATAACAGTCCGAATTGTCTTATTCTTTACATAATAGAAAAAGGGTGACTAAGACTTATCTAGAAATAAGGAAAAAGAAGTATTAGTGATTATAACCAATGTGTTACCCACTTTCGCTTCTTCTTTTAGTCAAAAGAACCTTATTCACAAGTACTTATTAAATTTCAGGTCCTTTGTACACTAGTTAAACTATTGTAAAAGACTAGTGCAAAATTTCTTATTACCAATTTGAACCCCGAACTTGGTCCTATTTTCCCTCTTGGAATTGCAGAACCAATAGATAGGACCAGGCCCCAGCTGAGCAAGAATGCAAGGTTTATTCTTGGTCAAAGAATAGGAGAAGTTGGGAGAAAGGCTCACAAATCAGTTTCATTGGGGGTAGAGAAGTCAAAAACCTGGATAAAGGAAATAAGGGGAGAGGTAGGCTAATAATGAGGAAGAATCTTCTGAGAAAGGATAGAGACCTTCCAGGATTTGGGTCCCACTTCTTTGGCCTGCTAGCTTGCTCCTTTGCTTGCCTGATTACTTCTCTTTCTTTCTTTGTCATCATTATGGCAACTGTCATGGATGGGGGTAGAGCTGTCATTTAGCATGCTGATGGTATACAATGAAGTTAGAGTCTGTCCAGCAGTCACTCTGACAGCTAGGAATGTTAGAGCCAACCAGTTTTAGTTAGCCCACCTGAGCAGGGCCTGCTGCCCTTCAGGTACCCTGTCCTTAAAGATAAGTAAGATTAAGCCAGGGTAGAAATTATGTAGGCAGTACAAGATAGGACAAGCTTACATTCTTACTACCTCTAAATTCCCTATCACATACCCCAAGCCAGATGCTGCCAGATTTCCATACTTGTTGCCATCATCATGTAAATTTATGTAAGGAATGATAATTCTTAAAGTTGTGTTAGAAAAACAATTCTTAGGTACAGAGAGAAAAGGGAGTGTCTTATGTCTTAGTATATTTTCTGTTGTAACTGAGTATCAGAGACTTGGTAGTCTTTAAATAGATATTTTTATTCAGCTGACAGCTCTGAAAGCTGAAAAGTCTTAGAGCATGGTGCTGGCTTGGTGCTGGCATCCTTGCTGCATTATAACGTGGCGGAGCACATCACATGGCCAGACAGAGCAAGCATGCCAGCTCAGGTCTTTCTTCCTCTTAATGTCAATAATGTTATTACAGGGACCCCACTGTGATGTTTCCTCCAATCCTAATTACCTTCCAAAGGCCCCATCTCAAATAACAGTGACATATGAATTTGTTTCCAACACATTCAAACTCTAACAAGGAAGAATGACCTTTTTCTTTCTTTTTAAAGCAGTGAACTGGAAAGTGGCTGCTGCAGGTGAAAGGCAGAAATTAATTGCATAAAGCAAGACCTAATTATATCCTGCCTTCAAACAACACACTCTGCATAAGAACATGCAAATAAATGTGAAAAGATTGAAAAATACATCACACTAATACTAATCAATGGAAAGATGATGTAGTATGTTACTAACAGACAAAGCAGTTTTCATGGAAAATATTAGAGAGATAAGGAGGTTTGTAACTGAAAAGGACAATTGCAGGGCTGGAAATAGCATCTTCAGAAACAGGAAATCAATGAGAACGTTGTGTAGAGAGATTCTTGGTGGGGAAGAGTGACAGGGTGGACCTTCTCTAAGGCTTAAACCATAGAAACAAAGAGAATGAGGGACTCCTAGTTGGTTTGAATAATACAGAAAGAACTTCATGGAACTGTGCTTAGTGCAAGTGACTAGATAACTATCCAGATCAGTAAACTCCCTGCCCCTCTGGGCCAGATTTGGTTCATATATTCTTTATTTCTCTGCATAGATGATGATCCTTTAAGCTGTAAATACACGCATGACACTCAAAGTAATTTCAACAGTAAGTGGATGGATTATCTCACATAACAGGAAGTCTGGAGATTAAAAAAGGTGAGGTGGGTGCAACTGGTTATGTCAGTGGCCTCAGACTCTTCTCATCTTTCCCATTTTTCCACAGGTCTGCCCGTGGCTTTCCTGCTTGGGAAATGACTGCAGCAGCTCTAGACATTAGAACTTTAGGCTGGAGGCCTAACTGTTAGGTCTCCACAGAGCAGGTTCAGCTTTGTACCCCAAGAAACAAATGAAATGGAAAAGGGTGATGGTGATGTAAGAAAGGAATTTATTTTCAGTTGGTTCACACAGGATGACAAGTCTCAGGGCCATCTTAAAGCTGTCAGCAGTAGTGTCCAGGTAAGACTTGTGGGGCATTGCTATATAGGTAAGGGATCCTGGGCAGGTCATAATCTGGTTGATCATTACCCTGGGACTGATCACATAGCGTCTTATCATTGCCGAGGGAACTGCCACTGCTGAGGACCATTTTGATTTCTGTAGCAAGATGCTAATCCATCAGAGGTGTGATCTTGGAATTCAAGATAGACCAAGAGAAAGAATAACTCAGAAAAGACAAGGCCAGGAGAGACAAAATGGAATCAGTTATCAGAGGTTGCTTCACAGGCATCTTATCCTGATAATGACCCAACCTCAAAACATGAAACCTTCCTAAGACTCTCTAGTATTCTCACCCTTTATTCGTCAGAACTGCATTGCACATCCACCTCTAAATTCATCACTGGCTGGAGGAGTAAGACCAGCATGGTCAACTTGGACCAGGCAGGAACAACCTGAGTCACATGGTAGATAAAGGGTGGTCACTCAGACACATTTGGGGTTCTGGGATTTTTATTATCAAACAAAGGGATATCACCACTAGGTGGGAAGCTACAGGTTCAGAACAATTGCTAATGTTTACAAATTGGGAGATTTCACATAAAAATTTAGGTTTCTACTTTTGTAACTTTTTCACATGAAAAACTGTTTTTGTTACGTCTTACTAGACACATGACTTGAAAATAATTTCTCTGATAACACAGATTGAGTTTTCACCCTGTTCATTGTGTCCTTTGATATACGTAAGTTTTGAAATTCAATGAAATCCTATTTATCTTTTTTACTTTTATCACTTGTGCTTTTGGCATCATATAAAAAATTACTAACAAATTTGATGAGATGAAGCTTTTTCCATATGACTTCTTACAAGAGCTTTATAGCTTATGTCTTATATTTAGGTTTTTGATCTATCTTGATTTATATTTTTAACTTTGTACAAGGAAAGTGCACAAATTATTTTGCATTGTGGATATCCAGTTTTCACACCATTTGATGAAGACACTATCCTTTCTCCACTGTATGGTCTCGGCACCTTCATTGAAAGTTAGTGAGCATATATACAAGTGCTTATTTCTGAGCTCTCTATAGTATTTCATTGTCTGTGTGTCTATCTTTATGACAGTTACTGTTATCCCAAAAAATGAATATTGTAATCCAAGTATTGTAATCCTTTTTCCAGTGCTCCTCACAATCTAAAAGGTTATATTTGTAACTCCATTCAGAAGTTACTGGAATCCCAGCAAGTTAATTCTAATCTGCTGCCTCCAATGCAATCCACAGTGAGAGGAAAGGTACTACGACCTATTATTCACAGTTAAGGGCAGCCAAGCGGTCATAAGCTAGATCCAAGTGAGGACATGACCTGTGCTTCTGAATGGCTGACCATTAATCAAGGTTCCCATGACTCCATCTTCTGGTTCCATTAATTTGTAGGGCAGGTCACAGAGCTCAGAGAAACACTTGACTTACATTTGCCTATTTATCATAAAGGCTATTGCAAAGGGCATAGATGAACAACCAAGTGAAGGAGATGGATTGGGCCAGGTGTGAAAGGAGGGTCAAGAAGCTTCTATACCTTCCCTAGGGTGTCTCTCCTACCAGGCACCTCCACACATTCAGCTCTCTGAACTTTGAGTCTTTAGGGAGACTTCACAGACATCACTGATTACATTAGTCAATTTCATTGGCCATTGTTGATCAACTCACATGCATCCTCTCTCCTCTATGCAAGTCCCAGCGTTTTAGCCTTGCTCAGTCTTTCTGGAGACAACCCCTCATCCTGAGTTTATTTAGAAGCCCTAGTCACCTTTTGTGTCATTCGCATACCAAAGACACTCATCACTCTAGAGATCCCAAGGGTTTTAAGAGCTGTGTGCCAGGAATGCCAGGCAATCACCAAACACATGTTTTTTATTATATCAAATGATCACAGATGCATTTCAGGCTTTTGTAACAGAAGGAGCCCAAATGCAGTAATTTAAATGTTTCCTTCTCCTCTTGTAAAAGTTCTCCTGGTCCAGGCCATGCCCAGTGTGAGCATGGTGGCTGGGTGGCCTTAAGGACTCAGACTTCATCTCTTGTGTGGCATGGCTATTGTCAGCATCATAGAGCAAGATGGCTGCTCCAGGTTCCATTGTCAGGTGGAAGAGGAAAGAAAGTTCTGGCCAGTGTGCTCACTCCCCGAGGGCAAGCTGTGACCAATTAAAAATGAGGTTGAATTATTGAGAGAAGAAAAGAGAAATGGATACTTTTGTAAATTGACTAAAGGATCCTTTTTAAATTCATGGCATGGTTTGAAGTTTTTATTTTGGTCTCCACTGTGATTCATTTAGTGAACTTAGCAGTACCTGGTTAAATTAGAAATAGAAGCCTTGATGAGGAAAGACTATTGAGTCATTGCACCTACAAGTTTTTTCTTTATCTTTCTTTTTTTGGTTCAGAACATTTATGGCAATATTATTCTTTTGGAATAAAATTTATTCTAATAGTAAGTTTACATTATGCAAATGAAATTTCATCATTGATTTAGATCCAGTTCTTCTGTTTACTACCTGGGTGGTTGTAGACAATCATTTCACCCTTGAAGCCTCCTCTTCCTTGCTGCAAAATACTGTAGGAACCATTTCATCTACCTCAGTGATGACCCTGCAGTTTAAACCAAATAATAGGTGAAAGTTCTTAGCCTACAGCAGAATTATATCTGTATATAGCAAATTATTTGTAATCAACAAGTTATATCTGTATAGCAAGTATATGGGTAATTTCTCCCACTGATTTTACCCTGTTTAATTCCTATCACTTCTAAAACTAGTTAACTAGAACATTTTTATAATATTTTCACATCTATCATTTAATTTGGGCTTCACAATGCCTGTGAAATAGGTAGAGCAGGTGATATTTATTTTTTTTATCTTCTAGATTGGGAAATACAATTGTCCCTGCGACCAGAGTGGCATAAGTTCCAAGACTCTCAATGGATGCTTGAAAACTGCAGATAGTACTGAACTTCCTGTACGCATATACCTATGATAAAGTTAAATTTATAAATAAGTCACTGTAAGAGACAAATGGCAGAAGACAGGCATGGTGGTGCAAGCCTATAATCCCAGCACTTAGGAAGCTGAGGCAGGAGAATTGCCTGAGCTACATAGTGAGTTCAAGGCCAGCCTGAATTACATAGCAAGACCCTGCTTCATAATGGGGTGGGGGGATGATGAACAGCAGTAACAATTTTAAAAGAAATAATAAAATGCTAAACAGGAGAGATGAGAGATAGTTATGGCCTCCCCACCAAATACCTTAGTGCATTCTACACCACTTGTATTCATCCTTCTGCTGGTAACTGGTACCTAGGAAAACCTAGCTGTCGGTGGGAGTGTGAGCTGCACAAGCACAGAGAGATGAATTCACTTGTCCAAGGCTGCAGTCTGTTCCCTCTTGACTGGATCCTTCCCCATGTACTGAAGGCTGCTCTGCTGGCTGTCATTTCAAATCTTTCAACTTCCCTCGCTCGGTCTCCCCTTCACAGCCCAGATTTTCACTTCCGGTTTCTCATTATTCCCCCCATTTGAACCGTGCCTCTTCCCTTCATGTCCATGGGGTGTGGTGTGGGAAGGGCTATCCCCAGCTGCAGCCTTCACTTAAAACAGAACAGAAATAATTGTGATATCAGAGGGGTCGGAGGTGAGTTGATCACCACTGACCAATACAGTGGGTAGATGTAATCCTGGGGCGAGCTGGACTGACACCAAGCTCCCTGCTTCCTGTTACTCTTGTGCTAGACAGTCTCACGCATTCCTGTGGTTTCAAATTCCATCCACAGAGTGTACACCCTCGGGCATTTCATGAGCTCCAGTCATGGAGCTCTCCACTAAAGGCCACAGAAGTGACAAAGAGAATGACAAGTCAAGGCGGGATGATGGAATGAGCGGGGAAAGGATGCACAAGAAAGATGCTTCGAAGGATTTGCAGGGCCTAGAGAGTGGATGGCCATGGGGCGAGGAAGGACAAGAACCACAGGTGACTCCCAAAGCTCAGCATCCGCTGGTGCCCTGCAGACCCTCAAGGGGAAGGATGGCAGGGGGTCTGTTGGCAAGCATATGACAGGTGACTGGGTCTGAAGTAATTAGATCTCAGTGGGACATCTAATTGCAAAAGTTTTGAGCTGGAGAAAACATTCGTTCATTGAAAGGTAACAAAATATATGACTTTAGTCTTTTAGGGACAAAAACTTAGGATACCTGAAGGCAAGATTGGCCACCCCTGGAAGTTTCTCAGGATAGTTCTATCTTTAAAAAAACTATGATTCTGTGATTCTAGGAGCTAGGTTTTAGAGCTGCAAAAAAAGTGTTGCAGAATTCAGCAGCCTCTGAAAACTGAATCTCTGAAAATTGCCTTTCCCCTGTTCGGCCCAGGAGAGATGAAGCTGTAGTTCTTGTGTGCGGCCACATAGAGGCAGCACACACAAACTCATCTTTTCTTAAACCAGCGTCTTTGCTCTTGGTTCCCAGGCCATCAGCTTCTTGCAGACCCCAGGACTCACTGAGGTGCCCCTCTGAATCCGCACAGGAAGTGGGAAGGGCTATCTGATGCCCTCTGCTGGGTCCCTGCTGTGTGGTCAGTTCCAACCTCAGCACCCCAACACACGTCTTCCTGGCTTACCCTGCAGCTTACTCCCTAGGACCGCTCTGCTCTCCAAGCCCTAGAGGAAATCTCCTACCTGGCCGCACTCTGGCCCCTGGGCATGCCAAGTGGGTGAGCAGGATGAACGAGGATGGGCTGGTGCTGCCGACTTGGGCCAGGTGGGCCCTGGCTTCACATTCTGATTTTCAGTCTTGCAGGCCACCCTCCTGGTTAACAGTCCTCACTATCCACGGATACACTTTGAGAAGCACCCACTTTCTGGCCTTGTTAATTAACTCAAAGCTCCACTTTCTCCTCACAGACAGGGCAAACTCAGTGTAATCACATAAAGTGAGTGGCTTTCCTGTTCTCCTGGGGGAGACTCATCCAAAATGTTCAGCGTCTGGGGGTAGAAAATGTCATTGATGTGGTCACACATGGGCAGTCACAGGCAGCATGATGCTTCCCAGCTCCAAGATGCCCCTCAGGAACCATGCTGGGCATGGCATTCAGACCCCAGTCCTCCACAGACAGGGCAGAGTCCAAAGGGGCCTGGGGAGGGGTCTCAGGGAGGAAGGTGACCATCACCCAAGTCCTCCTCCCACTCAGGAGAAAGTCTGGACTCTTGCTAACCCTAGGGAAAAGTGCTGCAAAGTCCCCAAGAGTCCCCACCTCCAGTCCCATTCTGGCCTGAGTGAGGACGCACCAGCCTTTTCCTCCTGGCTGTGAAGAGAGCCACCGTGGGGATCAGACTGGCTCCCTATTCTCACGCTGCCCTCTGACCTTGCCTGGTCCTTGGTGCCCCAAGTGGTTTTCACTGGATGCCCTGCAAGGGGATCCAACCACTTTAGAATGGGGGAAACCCGGACTGGTGCCAAAGCCTGGGACTGGCTGTGGACCTACTGGGAAACCAACCTCTGAAGGTGTGGCCTCCGAAGGTCTGTGGATACAGTGGGCGCCGGGTGGGGGCTTGTCACTCACTGCCTTAGGAGTTGGGGATCCAGCACTCACAAGGCCTGAGGATCCCATCTGGCCCTGGGGGTATGTGGAGATGGCCCAAGGTCAGCCGGGCAGCCGGGGGAATTGGTGGCAGCGTCTATTTCAGAGTTTATGGTAAGAGGCTGGAGCAGGCACAGGGAGACAGCACACCCCACCCTTTAAGGAAGTAGCGAGGAGAGCGGCAGGGGTGTGGTTAACGACTGGGAGGAGGAGAGGGAAACACCAACCTGTCAGCCCTGTTACTCAGCCGCTGCCCGAGCCGCCCAGCGCCAGCGCCGGCGCCGGTACCTGCGCAGCCCCGACTCACCTGGCGGAGCCCTAGGAGTCGTCTCTGGCGTCCGCGCTCCCGCCCTGTGAGTTCCCTCTCGCAATTCGCCGCCCAGCCGAGGTCAGGGCTTGGAGGTTTGACGGGGTGGAAGGGGCTGGAGGGGGCAATAGTTCCGGCTTTCGGGGTACCTGGACCCGCCCAGGACTTCCTGGAAAACAATCCACCCACTTGGAAAATCCGAGCAGAGCAAGCCCGGTGTTCGCTCGCGTCCGCAGGGGAAGGGGTTCTATTTTTGGAGTTCATTTGCGACGAAAGGGTGTTTCCCCCTTTTTGTCCTCTTCACGTACTCGACCCGGGGAGGCTGGGGCCACACGCGCGAGGGCACAGAAAGACTGCTTGTCTCCAAAGGTCAGGACTGAGAGCCGCCAAGCCGGCTGGGCTTCCTCGCGCCGGAGTCCAACTTTGGCTCCTGCCCCAGACCTCGGCCCTGTCCCCCCTTCTCCCTTTGCCCTTGGGCACCCCCTGGGGTCACACTCCCACCTCGATTCCGTTCCTTCACCTATTGCATGCCTGGGGGGGAGGCATGTCCTGAATCCCCAAACTGGGGTCTCTGCAAGGGGGTCGCAGCCCAGCTGCTCTGCGTGTGCGTGTGTGCGTGAGTGTCTGTGTGTGTGCGTGTGTGTGTGTGTGTGTGTGTGTGTGTGTGTATGCGTGTGTTGGCCATTAAAGTTAGCGCTGTTTGGAAGCTGCCTTCCGGATGCCCGCAAGGGTTAAGTCCTGTGCTGCTCCACTCCTGCTGCCAGGTTGTGCGTGGGCAAAGCTTTGGGTGGGTGAACGCGGAGCATATGGGCGTTGTTCTGAGGCCCATCAGCCCCGGCCACCTGCCCTAACCCTCAGCCATCTGACAGCAGCAGGTCCCCACACCTCCAAACTGGGAGTCAGACCCCGTGTACTCTGTTAAGGGGCCAGGGTTTGGCCTGAGCCAGGACTTGGATGCCAGAGGCTGGAGAGCTTTAAGCAGCACGGCAGCCAGACTGGCGTCCACTGAGGCAGAGCCCACGGCATGAACAGGATAAGAGGTGCCCGGAGTCGTGCCAAGCACACGCTGCTCTGCTCTCCTTCTGCCCTATCCCTCCACCCTGCCTTTCACAGCTGCTGAGGGTGGGGGGCAGGGAGAGGGTGCCTCGGAGAAAACGTGACTCAGGGTGGGAGGGTGGGAGGAAGTAGTCACATCCAGAAGACTGACTTTGGCGGGACAGCCTGCCTTCATTCACGGACTGCCCTCCTCCTACCTGCAGCCGGTGCTCACGCTAGGTGCAGGGAGGCTGAGTCCAACTCAGCCTCTTGGAAGGGGGCCCAGTGCTCCAGGGCTGTGGGCAGAGCTGGCCAGGTCACAGATGGCCAGAGGGCTTTCTGGACAGAAGTAGCTGTATTTGGAAAACTGAAGGATCAGTAGGAATTAGTCCAGCGAAGGAAAGAGGGGGAAGATAGCACCAGCAAGTGCAGGATACCAGAGGCTAAAAGCTGCAGAGGGCAGTGGGCAGCTTGGCACATCCAGGAAACTGAGAGTAGCTGGGAGCCCTGAACACAGGGGCCAGGGGAGAGAGGAGAAAGTGTCAAGTCCTCCAGGACCTGGGAGTGGTGCTCAGGCTGCCAAGCCAACTCCTCTTGGAGCAAAGCTTGGGACCTGGAGCTAGGCAGGGGACTCCCCCTGTCTCAACTTCAGGGTGGAGTTGCAGGTTTGGCAAATAAAACCTGGGACACTCAGATTTAAATTTCAAATAAACATAATTGAATGTTTTCTTTCAGTACAAGCATAGCCCATGCAATATTTGGGACATCCTTAGACATTGTTCACTGTTTATCTGAAATCCGAATTTAAGCGGACATCCCATATCTACCTGAAAGCCCTGCTCTAGGAGAAAGTGGAGGTTGATACTTTGCTGGAAGGCAAGGCTGGAAACTGTCCTGGTGCCAATCCGGGGACATATTTATCTTGTTAAGCAATCCTTGATTGCTTAACAAGATAAATTGAAAAACATTAATTCCTCAGTCATGTACACAGGAGCTGCAGGAGGATGGTACCTCAGAAAAAAATTAGGCTTCAGAGCCCAGTGGGTCTGGATTCAAATCCATATCTACCCGGTAGCTTCTCTGCGCCTCAGATCTTACTGACCCGTGTTGCTGAGAGGATCTGTGATGATGTATGATGATATATGAAAATTGCTCGTGAGTGCCAGTAAAAGTGGTACATGTTGTTATTACACCTTCACCCAGGGTGATCCAAACAGCATCCACAGAGCACTTGGGGTTCAGTTATTTCCGTCTGCATTTATTGAGCACTCAGAAGCCTCAGGGGAAATCTGTGGAGGGGTTGATTTCTGCTTCTAGGGAGAGAATGGGGTTAGCCCGAGGCAGGACAGAAGAGGGAGCAGAATGATTTTCGCAGGGCCTCTCTACCCTTCCCCATGCTGGAGGGTGGCAGGTGGGCAAAGGGGGAGTAGCTCCAAGTTCAATGAAATGAAAGGAAATGTGAATGAATAAGTACATGAAAGAATTCACACAGAACTCCTAGCACGGCGCCTGATATGACAAATGTACCATGAAATTAGGCTTTTATTATTTTTAGTTTTATAAGGAGTTCCTCATCAGAAAAACAGAGTTCAGGGAAAGATGAGGAAAAGGTGCCTTGTGAGCCACATTTTGACTTTAATGAGAGCCTTTGTAAGGACAAATTAGGGGCCTCCTGAAAGAGAACCTGGAGGGAGTTAAGAATTTGTTGTGAGAAAGAGGAAATGGAAAGTGTGTTTCCTTTGTAGCAACTGCTGGGCTATAAATGGTCCCTCTTTCCAGTGTGGTGAATCTCACCACCCCCTTGCCCAGTGATAAGTATTTTGTCTCTAGTTCCTTAGAGCAGCCTTTATCAAGCTGCGTTCAGAGGGACTGGATGCCACAAGACAGTTAGAGGTGCTCGCTGCTGCTGAGACCTTCCAATGAGACGTGCGGGGCGCGCTTGCGTGGTCAGCGCTGTGATGGGTCCTGCATAGAAGATGACTGTGTCCCTGGGCTAACCCTCGTATCCTCTGAATTTAGCTATAGGACCATTGCTGGTTCTTGAGGGAAATAACATTCCACACACAGTGATCGTGGATGTGGGTGCAGTTTGGGGACCATGCAGGTCTTTCAGGGGGCATCATTCTTACCATCACACTAGCCAGGATGGATCTCCTTCATCCTTGGCTCAGCTGTGCCCAGCTCTTAGGTCTTTAGGGAGTGAGCTGTTTTGTGCAACATTCAGCCATTACCGACCTTTGCAGACACAGCAGGATGATAGGAACTTGTGTCAATCTAGCTCCTCCCCATCCCATTGTTCAGAGACCCTGGGATGACCCTGCTTGGTAGATCTCAGCCCCTGGGGCCATATGTCATAAGACCCTGTGTCCCTGGCCCACCCAGTGACTGGGACTCTAAGGGGGTCACCTGGGGATTGGTGGGAGCAGAGACTCAATTTCGACAGGGATGGGAAGACCGATTTGCCTGGCTTACTGATCAGGCACTTCTGTAGTCGGTACCAGTTTCAGGGCAAAGGAGCAAGAGCAGGGCACTGCCAACACTAACATACATTTTCTGCCCAATCGGTCAGGTTGCCAAGAGCCAGGTTTAGTGAGAGTCTGCGTGCCCGGGCTCCGGCCCAGCCCTGGGTCTCCCTGCATGGCTGTGGGCAGATCGCTCAGCCTAAGCTTCCTCATCCATAAGATGGGGACGGTAACAGGGCCTTGGTCAGGGGCAGGAGATGGTGTGCACTGAAGTAATGTTCAACATATGAATATTATGAATATTAATGGCTAGCCACCACCCTGAGTGAGATGGGGGTGACCCCCTGCTGTGCCAGGATCACCCCGTTGTGTGCTGGTTCACTGAGGGTGGGGGGTGGAGGCCAGGGGTCTGGGGCTGTGGACCTGTACCAATGAGTATGGAACTGTTATTCCAGCATTTTGACATCTCATGGCCTGATACTTTACTGAGCTCTATTATGTACCGTGTAAGACATTCAGTCTGATGACTGACACATAGTAGGTTCCGAATAAGGGTCTGCTCTCCTGTCTTTTAAAATTTATGGCCAAAGCTGAGCTTGTGAGAAACCTCATGTTTTATTCCTGAGACTTCAGGCCCCTTTCTAAGAGGCAATGACTCTGTCCCTGAGTGCTGCTTCGTCACATGCACCAAGTAAGTATAGCAGTATCGACTTCCACCCTCTTGCTTTCTCAGTCCACTGTGCTTCATCACAGTCAGCCCTAATGAGTGCTTTGGCCTCCTAAGACACTGTCGCCCAGTGCCCCCTAGGTACTGGAACCGAGTGACCATGTAAAGTGTTCAGAGAGCTGAGAAGAGGGAGAGAAATGGGGGCTCCACTTTCCTGGGCCTATGCACAAAGCTTTGAGCGGGGGCGAGAGGGAGGGGAGGGGCAGCATTTTGAGTCACTCTGCTATTTCCCAAGGCATAATTATTACTCACCATGACAGTCTGATCAAAAGAGCAGACTCCAGGCTGGGTAGGCAGATGCGCTTCCTACCTAGATGCAATGGGCCGATTGGTGCAACTGTAGAGTTTTGTTTTCCAGAGACCATCCGAGGGGGTCTGGTGGGTGCCACGCTAGGTTCTGGGTCTTCCACAGTTCTTTCTTTTTCCCAGTGCTATGGCGATGGGGCTCCTCGAAGGCTTCCAGTCAGTGTGGTTACTGCTACTATCATCAACCACCAATATCCTGGAAAGGATATTTCATCTTGGCTGAAGTTCGAGAATGTTTTCCCCATCTCAGGTTCTATCCCTTCCTTTTTGCATTTTGAGATCCACCCACACAGAATCTGGCAAGCTTACTCGGCAAAGGCAGGGCACTCCAAGGAGTCCAGCATCTAGCCCTCCTCTTAGAGCTCCCAGTGATACAAACAACCTGCTTTAGCATGCGTGCCATAGGTTCACCACCATGTGGGTAGATCTTGGGATGGGTGTAATTCTGCACTCATGTCCTACTGTCCTGCCTACCAATGCCTAGGGCAGCCTCCTTTACTGTTCTCACAGAGGGGCTTGCACCTGACTCTGCGACTCCCCCAACCAGTGGATGGAGTGAGGGTTTCCTCTCAGGCCTGCTGGAAATCCACTCAGTTTGGGTTTGGTTCTCCCAGAGCGTTCCTGTCCCATCTGTGGAAGAAAGGTCTCTGCTGTAGTCCTGGCCACCTAAAGCAACAACTTGTCCTAGTTTCTAAATTAGCACATTTTGTCACCTCCCTACTCCCTTCAGCATCCAAAGCTTCTTTTGGTTCTCTGGGAGGACAAGGTGCTGGAGCCTTCTTGCTTCAGCCTCTGGACTCAGCTCAGGCTCCTAACCTTCCCACCCCTAGGTTCCTGCAGGTTTCCAGGTGCTGACTTTCCCCGCATCCTCATCCATCGCTCCACCTTGGCACTTAGACATAGCTCTGGCACACAGAGCTGTCACTTGTGTGCTGTGTCACTTGAGGCATTTATAAGGGGCTTGCTACAACCCCTGACTCCCAAGCTCCTAGCTCACTACAGCAGCAGCCTGGGCTTAGGCCTCACTCCAGGCTGGGTAAATGGAGAGAGGGTCCAGGTCAGGAGATATGGGGCTCAGCTTCTTCCACCTGCTGTGTGGCCTTGAGGAGGTCTCCACTCTTCCAAGCCTCCCTTTTTTGCACCATTTTCAGAAGTATCCCTGCCTCTCTGACAGGGTTGAGAAAAATCCTTGACTTGTCTGACTGGGCCCCATGAAACATCACAGGCCTTGTCTCAGGAAAGGTGAGTAGCTTGGGGTGAGGAAGATATGGTCTGAGTGTGGACTCTGTCCTTTCTACCTAGTGGTGGCACCCTCACTTAGAGCTCATCCAGACATTATGGAATGTACTTGCCCCTTCCCCAAGCTTTATGCTGTGAAGGTATGTCTTTTCCCTCCAAATCCAAAGGGCGCTGCAGCAACCTCACAGGCTGCCAAGGGAAGTAAAGCATGAAGACGAGTGACTTGTGGTGCCCACATATGCTATGACAGAACACAGAGGACAGAGAGGTTGATTTTGGCTAGGACATGTGACAGTGTTTCCTAGAGGAGCTGACATTTGAAAGCTCTGAAAAGACAGATAGGATCAGCATGGGAACTTGGGATGGTTTCTGTGGTCAAAGAAGAGTGTAAATAAAAGCAGAGAGGTGGAAGGCCTGGTTTGAGTGACTCATTTTGGGTGGAGCCAAGGGCTGCAAGGGGCAATTGAAGGGTAGAAAGGAAGACGAGACCTGGACATTATTGGAAAGCCATGGGACTTCACTGGAAAGCCACTGGCCTGGGTGAAGCAGCTGTGATCAGACTGCGGCAGCAGGGTGTCAAGCGGATTGGAGAGAAGAGTTTGAATTTGCATGGGCAGGAGACTTTCAAATAGTTCAGCCCATGCCTCTGAATAATTTGTATGATTTGGATGCCTGGGGGTCCTGGACAGTATCTGTGCTTCAGCTGGAGGCTTCTACTTTCTTGGAGCTGAAATTGGTTCTCCAGCAGATTTGAGAACGGTGGAGCCTGTGGGAGCACCAGGTGGTTTAGGTTCTGTCTGTAATTCGCCATTTCCTTAATGTTCTCTAGGCCTCCCTCTCTCCTTTCGTCCCTCTCTCCAGGCCACACCCAGCTAGGTGTGTGTTAAATGCCCCGGCCTGTCTAGGACTCCCTATGGCATTCTCTGGGAACGGACCTGCCAGCTCTTATCCATCCTCTGGGTGCAGAGGATTCCTGGACCCCATGTCCCTCCAGTCCACCCTCTTTGTTTTAGCCTCTACTCCCAAGAGTCTGCAGGACTCACCTTCCTAAATCCTGCAGCTGAGAAACAAAGCTCCACTTTTGTCTGCCCAAACCGTTCCCTCCAGGCCTGCCCATCATCCTCCCACGTGGTCAGGCTGGAATCTGTGCCATTCTCTCCCCTTCCCCCAGGCCTGCCTTTGCTTTTCTCTGTTTTGCTCATCACTAAACTTCACAGATTCTTTCTTCACACATCTGTTCCTCTTGCTGGCCCCACCTGGAGCCCAGATCTTCAGGGTCTTTCCATCCCTTGGAAGTTCCTCAAGTGCCTATAGGCAAATCCAGAGCCCCTAAATTCATGATTCAGTGCCCTCCTTAATCTGATCATGATCAACTGTTCTAACCCAGGGTCCCCTTATTTCCAAAGGAAGCCCTCTACGCCCCAGCCAGCCTGCTCTGCTCACCGGCACCTAGTAACTCTCTGCTGAGTCCCACGTCTTGCTTAGAACACCATCTCTGTCCCCCTTTGAAGCCCCTAGTTCTAGTACTCCTGCAAAGAGTACCCCCCCTGTAGTCTCTGATCTCCCAGAATTTAGCACCTCAATCTGAGGCTGAACTCCTCCAGAGACTCCTTTTTGTTCAGTTCTCTTCCCTGGAGCTCTCAAATTCCTAGGCTAGGAGATTGCATTTCCCAGAGCCGGAGAAACGTGATCTGTCATCCCTGCACACTCATGACTGGCTCACCTGAGCCAGGCACAGACAGGCTCTTCCTCATTCCCTGCCCTGGGCGTCATACGCATGGCCCACAGCCCGAGCTGCTTGAATTCTCCTCCAGGGTCAGGAGGCCTTCCCAGCCTTGCTCAAAGGCAGGGATTTCCTGCCTAGAAAGCAGTGAGGAATCAGAGGCGGAGCTCAGCAATCCCCCACAGAGGGTGAAACCACATTGGGGACACAGGAGAGACACTCACAGGGCAGGGGATTGACTGGTTTTAGTAACCTGGACTTCAACCTTACAGTGAGCTCGGACTATCACTTGCCAACTCACTGGACTCTGAGCTTTCTGCCTAAGGGCGCAAGAGGTGAGAAATCTTGGTGCCTGTTAGCTCCTCTCACTTCAGAGGGGCCTTTGTTATTCCCCCGTGTGGTCTCTGAGCCTCCCACCCCACCCTTCTTTAACTCTCAAAAGATACTTCCTGTACCTGCGCTGGACCCTCAACTCCCAGCCAGTGTTCAAATCCAAGGGACACCCAAGGACACGTGTCCTGGGACAAGGGAGCCCTGGGGCTGCTTGATTGCCTGCTGCAAGCTCTTGGGTGGGTTCCTGAGCAAACCTTTTCTAGATCTGGGCTTTTCATTTGTAACATACGATAAAGGGGATAGAGATGCTTTAATGGAGGAAAACATTCTCCGAAGTATGTCTTAGATGGAAGTGCAACATATAAATCAGGTTAATATAGACCTCTTCAGGGTTGAGATGGAGAAGACGTACCCGTGGGACCCTCACTGTCCTCTCTGTGGCCCTTGGGAGTCTCCAAGGATCTCCAAGGGCCAGATCATCTGAATCCATTCCAGATCTCTGGCTCAGTGAGGTGTTCACTGTGTGTGTGTGTGTGTGTGTGTGTGTGAGAGAGAGAGAGAGAGAGAGAGAGAGAGAGAGAGGAAAGCTGGAGAAATTAAGCAGGTATGAGGGGTTTCAGAGAAGAGTTTCCTTGAAGTAGGGATTCCATCCTGGAGTGCAGCAGGTGTGTGTATTGGGGGTAGCGTGCATTGCTGTGGTGATGTGTACACTGTGAGGGGACTGGGTACATTGTTGAGAAGCTGTGGGTATTACTGGGATGTTATATGCATTTTATAGGGTTGTATACATTACTGGGGGGTTGTATACATTGCTAGAAGGCTGGTGTACCTTGTTGGGGATATTTTATACATTATTGGGGGCTGTTTAGACTGTAGGAGAATGTATACTGTGAGAGTGGTAAAACAAGGTACACCTTGTTGGGGGTATTGTATGCATTGCTGGGAGGTTGTGTACATTGTTGAGGTTCAGTGCTTTATTGGGGTTCACACACACTGTTGGGAGTCATATGCATTTTTGGAGGGCTTGCATAGCTTGTTAAGGTTGTGTGCATTTCTGAGAGGCTTATTTGCCTTGGTGGGGGTTATATACATTGCTCGAAGCCTTACGTGCATTTTGGGGGACTGTACACATGAACTCTCGGAAAGAAATTGCATAGTCTTCACTTCTGAGCACCTGCTTATATTCATGGAAAGAAAGTCCATAGCATTCATTGATTCTCTGAGAACCCTGCAACTCAAAAGACTAAGACAGACTCTTCAGGGGTGCTATTATCAGCTCCAAAGACCTTTTGTAAACAAGATCTGAAACTCAGCCCCTCTTTAGCTCACACTAGCTAGGCTGGAGGCCCCGTGGCACACAGGACCACAGTGTTCCGGGAGCTGTGTCACATCCCAAGGACACAGCCTGGTGCCTCTCACACAGTTGGTGGTCGATGTACACAGCGTGTGGCTGAGCATAAGGCATCCCCATCTCCCAGAAAGGAGAGCCTCTTTAAAAAGCTAATTTGAATATGTGAACTTTTAAGGATAGTATTTAATACATTATTTTAGTGACACACATTTTAAGTTGCATGCTACATAAAATAATACATGAACTCCAAAATACTGCCTTTTCCCACTCCTGCCTGTTAGAAGTCATTGGAATAGTTCACCCTCCTTTCACATCAGTGCCTGTCCCTCGCGTCACTCGGACCCTCCTGCCAGCTCTTCTCTGGGTCCTGTCTGTACCGTCACCCCAGTTGGCTCTTATCAACTCAGAAGGGGTTCATGTTCTAGTATCATCTTTCTTGGGATATAATGCACATACCACAAAATTTTCTGTTGCAAAATGTACAACTCAGTGGTTTTTACCGTATTCACAGTTTTGCAACCATCACCACCACTAACCACGGAGTAATTCATCATCCCAGAACGAAACCCCATACCATCCGCAGTCACTCCCTGTTTTCTCCTCCCTTTGTCCTCTGGCAGCACTAGTATACTTTCTATTTTTATGAGTATGCCTTTTCCTAACATTCCATGTAAATGGAGTCATATAACATTATGACCTTTTGTAAGTGGCTTCTTTCACATAGCATGTATTCAGGTTTCCTGTGTGGCATAGTATCTATCCCTTTTTATTGATGATTAATATTCTACCATATAGACATGCCATGCTTCATGTATCTGTTCATTAGCTGATTAACATTCGTGTTGTCTCTGTTTTTTAACCATCATACTATCATGCTATGAACATTCATGTGCAAATTTTTATGCAGACACATATTTTCATTTCCCCTAGCTATAAACTTAAGAGTGGAATTGCTGGGCCATGTAATAACTCTATGTTTAACATTTTTAATATTACCACTGTTTTCTACAACATTTGTACTATTTTCTATGCAAAAAGCAGTACAACACTGTGTGATGGTTCTGATTTCTCCGTGTTCTTGTCAACACTTGATATTGCCTGTAATTTTGATTTTAGCCATGTGAGTAGATGAAGTAGTATCTCATTGTGGTTTCCATTTGCATTTCCCTGATGACTAGTGATACTGAGTATCTTTTCACATAAGTGTTTGATATTTGTATTTCTTCTTTGGAGAAGATATATTCCAGTCCTTTGAAAGTATTTATTTTTTATTTTTGCAATATAACCATTTAATTCATTGCTTTTGAAAAAATGATCTAAAGATTTATTTACAATGTTCAATACTTGATTTTGGGTCTGGGGACATTATTTGGTGGTAGAGTACTTGCCAGCAATCATGAAGCCCTGGGTTTAGTTTTCAGTCCTACAAACAGGCACACAGACAGACAGACAGACAGACACACACACACACACACACACACACACACAGGGTTTTGTGAGGCTGTGTCATCAATAGATCTGTATCATAGTACCCTTGTTGCTTTTCAAAAAACCCAGTTCAAGTGACCTTTGTAAGGATACAAAACTAACAAAACCACTCAAATAATTTTAGGCTAATATTTTCCCCAAACTATTGATTTTTGTTTGAAATGAGGTAATTGAAAGAATAAATCATAATATGAAGGCTCTTCGAGGGCTTGGATACATAACTCCTCTTTTATTTATTTTTTTTTTTTTTTTGAGGCAGTGTCTCAGTATGTAGTTCAGGCTAGTTTTAAACTCACTATGTAGCCCAGGCTACCCTCGAATTTACAGCAGTCCTCCTGCTTCAGCTGCCCAACTGCTGAGATTGTAAGTGTGCATAATCATACCTGCCAAAATTCTTCCTTTCAGAGAGATAATTCTGGCAGGGAGAGACCTTCACCTTGTATTTCAGTGTATGTGACATTTTAAAATAAATAGGTGGATGGATGCATGGCTGGATGGATGAATGAACTAATGGACTAGTGAATAATGAACTAAGAGAACCAATGCAAGCCAGTGAACTAGGTAGACACACCAGTCTTTCTCTTTTTATTCAGGATTAGAAAAACTGGCATTGGTCTTTGATTTGCATTTGCAGAACCATGGATAAAATAACTTGCAAAATGGGTTTGTGGTTACAGGTTGGAAAGTTCACCATTTTTGGTTGCCTGGTGTGTGTTTATCACATTCCTTTAACTGAGAGGGAGCCTCAGGCCGTCCAGTTTCTGGTTGTGGTTGAGAAGCTCCGGGATTGAGCCCTATGACACTGGATTCTATGTCACTGCAGCAGGACCTTTAGAGAAGTGACGCAACACAAAGCTGTCCTGGAGTTCAGGTCCCATTCTTCACTGCCCTTCTCACCAGCATGAGGACTCTCAGTTCCTGCTGTCCCAGGCCTTTGTCCTTCTCCCTTTTCTGGTGGGATTAACCTGCTCATCTCCTAGACCACAGTCACCATGATTCACCACCACAGAGAGAGACTCCCTCCTCATCCTTCCCCTTTGGTCCTCCTCCAAAGAGACATCTGTGAGCTAGCAATGGAACCACGGAGTCTGGAGTGAGAGTGTGCAGAGGAAAGAGGAAGAACATCAGCTAGAAGATAAGGAAGGAAGTTGTGGGCAGACGGAGAAGAAGTGACAGACATGGGCCAGTGCTTGTGAGTCGACTTTTAAAGGCTCAGATCCTGGAGGGGGAAAGAGTGATGGTCACTGTTACTCAGTGGATGACATTCATGGCAGTGGCAGAAGGGTGGCTTCCTGTGACATTTGCTCTGGGAGATGGCTGGGGAGCAGGTGCAGTAAAGGGCACTGGGGACAGGGCCAGGACCCCTTCCTTTTCTAATGGTGACCTATGGGTTTGGAATTAGAGGTTCAGGTCTGTGTGTATCAGAAGGGCACCCAGATCCTTTTCATAGAATTTTAATCCACTTCCTTCTGTGCTGTTAGGACTGAGTCTTACCCTGTCCTCCAGGTGATGCTTCCCTTGGTCCTAAACATCTGCATGGAAAGATCCCTTATTCTTCCCTGACATCATGCTTCCGTTTTCAAGAGTGTGGCGTTGGCGGCTTTGATATGGTGAATCTGAAGCCGATTGCATGGTACAGTGAACCCTCTGTTCCTGCCAGTTCGGCATTTTCCAGTTTAATCAGCAGCAGACAGAGCTGGGCCGATGGTGGTTGCAGTATACTGAACATGTTAGGCTTCGTTTTCTTGTCTCTGTTCCTTTAATAATGCAGCATGATGACTGTTTGCATGGCACTTATATGGTATTAGGGTTATAAGTAATGCAGAGATGATTTAAAGTACAAGGGCTGTTCAAAAACTACATTGTACTCCAGACCATACTTGTAAGTGGAATAAACCAGACACAGGTGTGTAAGCATCGAATTGTTTCCATAGTGTGAGAAGCTGAAAGAGTAACTAAGATCCAAAATGTACAAAGATGCTGTAAAATGGGAAGGAACTTCAAAGAGAAAGAGAAACTGAGATGGGAGAATGGAGAAAGGAAGGAAGGGAAAAGAAAAATAAATAAATAATTTAGTTAAGACAGTTACACTACTAATTTCTCTTAGTTCATTGAAAAGAAAGGTTTGTGCTAATGTTTGGACAATTAAATGCTGATATCTTGTACTCTGAATAACTAATTTAAAGATTACAATATGCAAGGTGTTAGCCATTATTACCCTCCTATTATCTTGTTTTGAAATTTCATTTTTCTCTTTAAAATAAAAAAACCACATTGCATGTTTAAATAAAATAATTATTATAGTAAAAGACACATTGCCATTAATCCCCCTAAAAGAGCCCCCTCCCCACTTCAAACACACTTATCCCATTGTTCTTGTCACTTTCTGAAGCAGCTCTGGAAGTCCTCTTTCATCGGTGTCTTTATGAGATGTGATGAAGGATACAGTGAATAACGCTGCCTAATGCCACTCATGGGAAAGGCAGACTTGTGGATATGTTATGGTGTGTCCTTGTGTACTTTATTCACTGATCCAGCACTGGGAAAGTTCTAGCTCTTCCTCTAGGTGAAAATGACCATGAAAGGTAAACATTTTAAATCAATTCAGGGCTTTGAGACTGCCAGGACAGCACAACTAAAGACACTCATGGAAGAGGACTTCCAGAACTGCTTCAGAAAGGGGCAAGAACAATGGAATAAGTGTGTTTGACGTGAGAGAGAGAGAGAGAGAGAGAGAGAGAGAGAGAGAGAGAGAAAGTGAGAAAGCATTTTGAGAGGGATTCATGGCAGTGTCTTTTACTGTAAAAACTTTGTCAATTAAACTTTTACCGTGTTTTTCAGTCCTACTTCATACACAGGAGGGTGGATGCAGGGCATGCAAATTTGCAGATCCCATGCCATTTTAGATAAGGGGCTTCAGCATCCATGGATTTCCTAGTCATGGAACAAATGCCTGGTGGATGCAAAGGGCTGACTGCATTCCCTACGGGCCAGATGCTATGCTAAGCGGTGGGGATCCAGAAGTGAACAAGGAACTATCCTCAGGATGAAATAGCAATGCATGCAGTCATGTGAAAACCAAACGGGCTGCCCAAGAGTGATGCAAGTGCCAGGAGGCCACACTGTAACATTACCAAAGGGAAGTTAGAAAGGTTTCACAAATGATGTGACGATGAGAAGAGTTTTGGAGAATGGATTGAAGCATACATGGCAGAAAAGGGGGAAGCGAGGTGCTTTCCAGCATACGTAAAGATAAGAAGGTACTGGAGACTGCGGCCCTGGGAGGCTGTGAACAATTCTAAGGGCTGTGCCTAGCAGGACTGTGGTGGGGTTATTACTGGCAGGGTGCAGAGGGGCCCTCTATCATGGTGGTGTGGCATGGGACTTCATTCTCAAGCAGCTGGGAGCTATGGGATATGTGGGATAGCTGTGAGAGGTTTTGAGCAGGGAAGAGTCAGATTTTTGTTTTGGAGATGAGGAGATGGTGGCTCTGGGCCAAAGGAGCTCTTGTGCCAAGCACAGAGAAGCTCTGGCTGGGAGATTTGCAGACGGACATTCTGGGGCATGGCCAAGGGCTGTCAACAGGGCCATGCCAGCTCACAGCAGTGGGAGGTGCAAGTCCTTCAGGGACGCGGGCTACAGTGCCTGCTGCTGGCTTGGGCATGGCAGTTACCTGAACTTCTAGCTACCAGAGAGATGATGGTAAGCGCTGGTCCTGAGGGCTGGTCGCAGGGAGAACCCATTTCCTGCTTCCTTCTGCACCACTTGTGTGCACCATGGGGGAGGGGACAGGGAGTACAGAGGGCTTGGCCAGGTATGCAAGAAGCAACCTGTCTCTGGCGGGAGGTGTGGAAGGTACTTACTCTACAGGAGTGGGGAGCCCACAGAGAGGGCACTACCTGGAAAGCAGGGGGTGGCTGGGCATGTGGTTTTGCCCAACAGTTGGAACGGGCCATTGGACAGGAATGCTGGAGCAGATAGGATACGCAGGAAGAGGAGACGGTGGTGGAGGCAGAGCGATTGGGCAAGGACCGGGCTCCCATTCCACCTTCCCCCAGCACCCCCGCCCACAGCACTTGGCCGTTCCAGCCAGTTATGCCTGGCACATGTTTTCTTGAGATAAAATTATTTTTCACAAGTACACGCCTTGCTGAATGGAATGGTGGGAAGACAGGGGCCTAGCGTTGTGCCCTTTGTCCCCCAGTCCTAGTCCAGGAAGTGTCAGGATTCCCAGCTCATACTCAGAAAGCAGATCTGGGAAGGTTTTAGGGAAAGGATCTAAAGAAATACCACAGATCTAGAGAGAGTGTCCAGTACCTGTAGGAGTGAGGGCTTCCTAAGGGACGCAGATAAGAAAAGGTGCACAGGATCTCATCAGCTGCTGAGATGCAACGCACACAGGTGCAGAGGGCTCCTGGCCAGGGATGTGGCCTCACGGATGGAGGTTGTCCAAGGGTTAGCCTGTGTGATGGGCCAGAGGAAACAGCATCAGTGCCAGCTGCTTCCCTGACTGCTCGCTGCCCTCACATCTGCCAGCATGGCGTGGAATTGTGCTCCTCAAATTGTCAGAATTGAATCTCTCGCATGTTCTTTAAAACTTGAGTTCCTGGGCTCCAACCCCACAGTTTCTGACCTGGTGCATCTGGGGAGGGGAACGGAGAGCTGTGCTTCTAAAAGGTTCCTAGTGACCCAGGGACCATGCTTTGAGAAACAGTAAGGGGGCATGAAGCAGAGCCCCAAATGCCTCTCCAGTTCTGTTCCTTAGAGGTGAGTATAGGACCCCCTCACCCTGGAGCTTTTCCCATGCTCCTGTACCTGGCTGCAGTTGGCCCCAGCCAGCCATTGCTTCTGCTTCTTTGGTTTTGCTCAGTTTTGCTCTGAGAGCTCCGGAAGTGGTTCTGATGTCCACCCTGCTCTCCCTGGGCTTTGCCATGGGCCACACCTCTGTCTTCCTGCAGTGCCCTAATCCCTGGGTCAGCTTCCCTAACCTTTGTCTTTGTGCCTAGTGATGTCTGTTAGATGGGCTCTCCTGGACCTCCTAACTCCTACCTTCCCTCTCAATGGTTTCACATCTCTACCCTGTGTGCCTCCAACTTTCCCAGGCTCTGTTGGCACTCCTGCCTCCTTGTATCCTTTATTATATTTCCAATTCTGCGGATCCTGAGAATGGGGTCTTGTGCTTGTGCTGCAGGGATGGTATTTCATCGTTATCTGCCAGACCACAGTGAGGGCCTTGAAACAGACCAGGCCCTGTGCATGCTGGCATCGATGCCTGGGGATGGGGAAGAGGAGGCGTCTGCCCGACCCTCCTTGAGATAATGCATCCTGGAGCCGGAGTCGGTGGGCTCCCCAGCCACCCAGGCAGTTACTAATCTCTTCCCTCAGGGAACTGCTACCCCCAGAGCTGTATAAGGAATGTTTTCCTCCAGTGAGAAATGCCTGTCTTTGGCATTCAAGTCAGCCTCAGGAATTTCACTTTCTGATTGATCCTTCTTTTTTTAATTTTTGATATTTCTCCTCCTCCTTCTTGGGCTCTTCCCAGAATGCTTCCTTCCAGATCGTTCTGTGGACACATAGCCAAGCCTTCTCCTGCTCCCTTCAACATTCAGCACTTCCAGATACAGCTCCTCCCCCAGCCCCGGCCCCTCCCTTAGATCTTGCTGCTTTCCTCGTTTCTCTCTTAACAAAGTCATGGTGTCCCCCAAACCAAAGGGATCCCCTGACCTGTGGCACCACATGAGTCCAAGAAGCCCTGGAGGGCTCCAGAAACATCTCAGAGAAAGACCACCCTTTGGTTGTTTTTTGGGGGTGGGAACTGAACCTAGTGCATTTGCACCCAGTCACCATGCCTGGTGGTCTTTGCCAATGGCAGTGTCACAGAATGGACTCTTCAAAAACTGTGGTCTCGGGTTGGCTTCTCACAGAGGCGTTCTCAGGAATGTCCTTCCACTGATACCTCACTCGGTAACCACTACCATTACCACCGTGCCTCTGCTCCTGGCCTTCCTCCTTAAAAAAGGAAGATTTCCCCTCTCTGTGTGTTGTGGGAAAGCTGTAGGCTTGGAGAAAGACCCCGCAGGCTCTGTTGCTGACCCCATCTTTCACTTTTCAGGATCACAGCAAGCACATAAGCTCTTTTTCTTGGGGCACCCTGCTCCCCGGTGTTTCCCCAAGCCCTCCCTGCCCAGCCCCAGGTTGGAGCTGGCATTTTTACTCTTTTAAATACAGAGCAGTAAGTTTCTTGGAGGAAATGAGGAGCATTGGTCTGCACACAGCAATTCTCCATAGTCCATCAGAGGGCCAGAGCATAAGGATTGGGACGAAGGGCTCAAGCTTATGGGGTGACCCCTCCACTTCCGAACCTTGGGACCTCACACACTCCTCACCCCTCTCAACCTTGGTCTTCCTACATGCTGAATGCTGATAGCAATAGTGTTTTCGTTAGGGATTTTGCAGAGATTCAAAGGAGATGAGCTACTTGTGTATAAGACGCCCTCAGCGCCGGTACATTGCACGTAGTAAGTGTTCAGTCCGCTTCTCGGTTCTGTATATCAGGGCAACATTATTAGAAGACAGAAGTGTAAGTGCAGGGCCCCAGCCCTGCTCTGTCTCCCAGCCCCATGGCCCAGGGCAGCTCCAGAGCCTCCCCACAACCTCTCCAGTTTCTAGACTCACTGCAGGAGCGTCTTTCCCTCCCTCTCCTGTCACTTCTTGTTTGGCCACATCACTGCAATGCATGGGTCTCAGCCCCTTCACCCATGGCCCCAAGAAGTCACAGACCAGACAGCACACTGATGATTTGCAATCCACACTGGAAAAAAGGAGGGAGGAATAGGAGTGTTGGACCAGTGCGTGTTGCATTCACTGCTTCCATGGTCTTCTCCCTCCGTCCTTTTAAAGAGCAGTGAACACATTCTACTTATAACTACAGCTATTTCACGGGGTAAATTTCTACACAAATCCAGCTTTCTTCCTAGGAGGACTTCTGTTTCCATCTCGCTTTTTTGTGTGTGCTGGGGGTTGAACCAGGGCTTTCACGTAGAACTACACCTCCAATTTTTTTTTTTTTTTTTAAATTTTGAGGCAGGGTCTCATTAAGTTGCTAAGCTGCCCAGGCTGGGATTAACCAGCATGTGCCATCACACCTGGCTTCTTCCTCCTCTTTTGCACTCACTTAAAGGCACCACCTCCTTGGGACACCTAGCCTGTGCTGATGTGCAAACAACCCCGAGTGGCAAGCGGCTGCCTAGCGCAGGGATGGAGTGTTCGTTCTGAGGCGGGCCGTGGTGGCCCAGACCTGATTCCCTTGGGCCAGGTGTTGGCTTTGGGTGGCTTCTGCTGTCTGTAAAGAGCAACGGTCGCTTCCCAGACCACAGACCTCACATTCTGCAGACCACTAGGTAACTTGTTTATATACAATCACTAAATTGACCTGGGCAAAGCCAGAAACAAGTGGCAGAGAGATTCTATGACCTACAGGTGTCTTCAAGCCTGAAAGATGAAGGAAACCAATGACAGGCCTGACACACTCATGGGAGGGCGCGTCTTGCAGATAAGGCAGCTCTTGTCCATGGAGGAAACCAGGACCCCCCAGCCCCGGAGGCCGCAACGAGGAAGCAAGAGAAGCTCACACCAATGTGAGGGGCATTTTGGTCGCTTGAGCAGCGGTCACTCAAATGTTCCTCATTCCCTCTTGCTTCCTCTTTCTTCTTTTCCACTCCTTAGCTTTCAGCCACAACAGCTGGGTCAGAATCAGTGGCCCGCAGAAACTCATAGCGACCACTCTGCCTTGACTGACAGCAGGCACCCTCCTCCCTCAGTTTCCAGTGAGCCCTCAGGCGGAAGTCTGTTTTTAAATCTATCCTCAGCCCTGTCTAATGACTTAGGCAGTGTCTGGTGTGCAACGAGTTCTCCACATATCTTTTAAACTCCAGGTAACATGTAATTAGGGGCAGCTCCCCCTGACTCTGAAGTTAAAGAGAACCTGATTAGCTGCAATCCCGGCTGCCCTGGACCGTGGTGTGTGTCGGAGGCACTTTGCCGTTCGGCGCTGCAGCTTGCATTCGAGGATGGAGAAACGCTCAGGAAACAAGCAGTGTGGATTGTGGGCCTCCCCTCGTAGAATTCGTTACTTTCTGTTCTGTGCTGCAGTGGGGGAGATAGCAAAGAGTTTGGGGACAGTGGAGGTGGGCTGCTCAAAGTCATCCACTGCAAACATTGTCACATAAAGAAGGTCCTCTTTCCTTGAGCTCCTGTTGGCAATGTTTTGTCCCCACAGGGCATTCCGTGGTGGGATGACTCTTAGCGAGTGCTGGAAGGGTGTTCTTCTCACTGAGCTGCACTCCCCCGTGCCCTGGCACTGGAAATGCCTTCTGAACACCAGGGCAACGAGTGCTTTTCCACAGCATGGCATGAAGAGAGCAGAACCTGCCGTGGTCTCTGCCACCTGCCGTGATCTCTGCCGCTTTCCCTCAGACAAGACCTAACCAAAGCAAAATCGATCGACAGAGCCTATTTTCCTCCACATTTTCTCCCTTTCCAACTCTTCTTAGCAGACACACCTCCCAGGACTTCAGCCTCCTGCATCTCTCAGTGCTGTCGCCTAGTAACAATATGCTTAGCAACCAGTGAGGGAAGTGTGATCACACCTCCCAGCAGCGTACATGGAATGCTGCAGACAATACAAACCGTTCCCTGGTTTCTCTCTGCAGCTAGAGGAAGGTAACTGTAAGAGGTGGCCAGCATTATGCTCCAGAGATAGTGCTCATCATCTGGGGGCCCAAATTGGTTGTTGTTTGGCTTTTACTTGGCATTGGGTAATATCTTTGCGGGGGCGGTTGGGTAGGTGGTTCTTGAAGGGCCGGATCTCTCTGCTTGCACTTGTTCTCAGGATGCCTGTGATGCAGGCAGGGCAGCTTGCAGAATCCTCTCTGCTCCCACGCAGCCCTGCCCTGCACCCAGCCTGCATCTCCTGCCCCCGGCCACTGCAGTCCCCACTGCCTCTTCTGTTTGGAAGTGGTTCTCCCGTGCTCTGGCACCAGCATGGCCTCCACCTGGCAACTTCCTGTTCTGCCAGGGTCTCTGCCTTCCAGAGGCTCCTCTGTGCTGCTGGACAGCTCCAGGTCCCCCAATGAGCCTGTCATTGCCCCATCCCTGCCCCTCTATTTTTTGGCACCCCCACCTCCAACCTAAGCAGGCTGAGGTCCTCTTCCTTCTCTCTGTCAGTGGTCAGAAACTGGGGATCACTGGGGATCCCTGAGTGTTATGTGGTAGAGGGAATGCAAAAGGCCAGATGCTTATGTGCGTATCCCAGATTTTTGTTTTGTTTTGTTTTATCTCACTTGTGTGACTTAGGTCAAGTTTCTTTAACGCAATTCTTAGTCTTCTGAAAGAATCAGAGTATTTGCCTCCCAAAGCTCTGATGACAATATATGAAGTAACAAACAGAATTTAGCCAAGTAGATGACGTACGGTTGGAGAACTTTTAGCGTATTTCCTTCCTCTCTTTCCATCTCCCTCTTTGTTCTTGCTTCACATTGGCTCTTCCTCAAGCCCAGGCCAGGGTCTGGTTGGATTCTCAGGAGGTATGTCAGTGCAGCGGACACCTTGGTCAGCTGAGGCCTCCTCTTAGTGCCTCTGGCCTCAGGCCCTGTGCTCAGCAGCCCTCAGGTTCCTTCCGTTCACCTGTGGGATGGAGCTGTGGGTAGCTCGCTTGTTGAGTGTACACAGTTGTTGTAAGGCTTACATAATGAAGCTAATATGCGTCGTCTAAGATGTTTTACAAATTTGACAGAAAAGAATTTCCCTGGACAAACTTGATCCTACTTTTGTACTTGTAAAACCTAGAGAAGTTCCAAAAATGTCTAAAACTCCCTTAAATCCTAAAACTGTAGCAAACTGAAACTGGAAGATGGTAGTCACTGAGAGATGACAGTCACTTGCTCTCCAGTGGCCTCAGTGGAAAAACCAAATCCTCCCTCACAGGCAAAGTCCTCTCGTGGCCATCAGAACAGATGTAGCAATCCTTCTGCTCTGTTCCCTGGGTTCCCATGACCAAGGAGGCCGCGTATTACCTAGTTAAAACTTTAGCTTGACAACAGTCTAGAGGCCTTTGCTGGCTTGGGCACGACGTCATTGTTCTGTCCTTTCAGTAAGGAGAGCAGATGAGTCAGAACATGCCCAAGGCATCATAGACGTAGGGGAAGCAACTGCTGGGGTAGGTGTTTGGAGCTTACCTCATGGATATTGTTCTACAAGGTGGTTCTGTGTTTAGTAGTGGCCTGAAGGAAAGCTGAATTTGCAAATGGAGAATACCTGAAGCAAGAGGTATTGAAGTACAGAACCTAAGTAATTTACAGTAAGTCAAACAGAAGTGTGGGAAACTAACAGACTTTGGATGTTACTGAGTCTTGAAGGTTGGGAGTCTGGCCAAGAATGAAGAAATAGTCCAAAAGCATTTGCATCATCTTCTGGGAGGTTCTCCCAGGCAACTGTAGGGTCTTCTAACAGAGGAGCCCAGTGGGTAAAACAGCAGCGCTGGAAGCTCTGAAAGCTCTGCTTGAGAGGTGATGTCAAAGCTCCTGGAAAGAGGAGTACAGCTTCCTGATTCAGGGACTGTGCTGCCAGCCAGCCTCCAAGCCCCTAACGGGTAAGGAGAGGCGGACAATAGAACTTCCAACTGAGAAGCTGGTAACTCTTTATTTTCAGTGAAGTTGCAAGAGGTTAGATATACACCAGGGTCAACTGTTAACCACACAAGAACTAAAGATACCGGTTCAGGAGTCATGGGGAGATGAATTTGATTTGTATTCTGCCTTAACAAATAGAGCAAGAAGTTATAAACTCAAGGAGTTTTCAACTGGGAGAAACCTGGCAACCACCCAGTCCAATCCCTTTCTCCACAGGTGAGGAAATAGTTCCCAAGGTGTTAGCAGTGATCGATGTAGGCTCATAGAAGCGTTTCTTTTACTTTTCAAACAAAAATGCAAAAGTGAGCTACCAGGGAAGTGACTTTCCTTG
The DNA here is from genome assembly GCA_004027295.1 of Dolichotis patagonum. NCBI lineage: Eukaryota > Metazoa > Chordata > Mammalia > Rodentia > Caviidae > Dolichotis > Dolichotis patagonum. The sequence continues at coordinate 165,237 of PVJX010000410.1, forward strand.
GGTTCTGCTGCACCATGGAGCCAGAGTTTGTCCCAACCCCAAAGCAGGTGATTTCCAACTCTCTGCTCATGCCCGCGGGATTCTCTCTGAGACCAGAACCAGATCTCTAGCGAGATCTTTTGCAATACAAAGATGTCATCCTGCCACCAATTAGCCTTTGCCATTTAAAACTTTAAATCATCAACACATCGCAATTTCCAGAATAATGTCAGGAGCATTATCTTTGGAATGAAAGAAACATAGGCTTGCTCTGTGGGGCACGGTTAACCATAAAGCGTCAGCAGTGAGCCAGCCTCTCAAGACACACCTGGTTCCATGGGCTCAAAGCCACCTGCCCAGGGCTACTGCACAAGCGGAGCCTGTGGTTCATTTTCCTAAGCCACAGCAACCCACTTAGCCCTTCCTCTGAAGCAGGGGAACAGTGCTAATAGGGTGCTAAAAGCGGTTGGCACGCCATCCCCCGCACAGGCTCCTGTCTACAGCTTTTGTTCCCAGGGTCTCTTCAATAATAATGACTCAGTCTGCAGTTCGAGCTCCACTTCCTCTGGGCAGAGAGCTGACAGCAGCAGCTCAGTGGTGCTGGTGACTCAGGGCCCCCTGGCCGGCGGGGCTGCCTGTCCTCTGCCAGCTGACCAAGCTCCCGTCTGCTTTTGCAGAGCTGCTGTCCTTGGCTCTTCCGGCTTTCAACGTGCTCACCAATTAGTAAGGTGCTGTCTCCCCCACCCCATTACACGCAGATCTGGGAACACTGCCAAAGCGCTTTTCCACCCACCCGCTCCTTTATAGAATTTGTAATCTCCAGCACATGCCTGATGCATGGAAGGCCAGAGAAAGGTCACAATATATTCCCTGAGAAAAACCAAAACAAAAGACAGGAAAGGCCTCCTGGCCTCTCTCTCTCTCTCCTCTTCTAAAAGCCTGTGGGAGCAAAAGCAAGGAATTCTTCATGTTTCAAGGGTGGAGTGGGGGATGTCTGGGCTGGCCCATTCTTATCAGCCAGGAGAGAGGTCCTTGCTTATTTGGATGGACAGTATTCTAAACTGGAAGCATTGGTTTCTATAGTAGAAACAGCAACATTTTCTACAAGAACAATGAAAGGCCAGGTCTGGTGCTGTGGGTCTGTAATCCCAGCGTTCTGGGAGGCTGAGGCTGTAAGGTTGTAAGTTCCCACTCAGCTTGGGCAATTTAGAGACTCATCAAGACCCTGCCTCAAGATGAAAAATGCAACGTACTGGGATGTAGTTCAGTGCAGAAACCCTGGGTTCAAGCCATGGTACCCCCAAAATAAAACAAGCAATGAATAAAAAGTATGGCGTCCCCTTCCCCTAAGCTAGCTGAGCCTGGTCACCTCAAAATGCAGAGAAGAGAGCCACATGCTCACTAGACTGCCTACTGGTCTAATCTCAGAGTGAAAAGAAATTTCATTTGCAAAATGTTTATTTAGCAGAATAAACATTTTTGCTAAATCAACCCAAACATATTCCACAAATATTTATTTAGCATGCGTGATGAGGGTGGCTCAGAAGACCCATGGATTGCATGTTGCCAGGGCCCTTACTATCAGAGGCTGTGTTGAGTCAGATACCCCAGATAAGGCTGGGAGGGCACACGGAGGCCACCAAGGCAAGCCTGAGAGTCACTCTTAGCTTTGGGGGTGGCATGTCCTGTCCAAGGAAACGCAGCTGTTTGCCTGGACCCTCAGATACAGTAGCCTTTCCTTGACAATCTGTTGTGGATTTTTTTCTCCCTCGCTTTCTATGGGATGGGAAGGGCCCAGCTTGGCCTGCTTGTGCTCTTGCATACTGACCTGTGGTGTGAGGACGCAGCGCTCTTGACTCATTTGTTCGCTCGTGTTCTGTCTTACACAACCGCACATTGCTTGCTCTGTCCACAGAGCAGTGACAGTTGCAGGCAGCGCTTGACCAAATGACACACTTTCACAGAGTCTGCTGAAGGGGCGAGATTTCCCACTGCTGGAAGGTGAATAGAGGAGAGCACGAATTCATTAAAACCTTAGAGATCTCATAGATTGGCCACGGATGGCTTTGTAAGAGCAGAGGAAAACAGCATCGGAGAAGGGCCTATTATGGAAGAGGAAGCAAGGAAAGGCATCACACCTGCTTACCACCAAGTACTCTTTTGGTGGTAGAGGACAGAAACCCAAAAGGTGGGATTTGCAGGTACTTACTCAGACTAAGGGAAGACACAGAAGCAGCTGAGCTCAAAGAATATGGCAACCAGGGACTTGGACATGCCCAGCATCTCTGAGTTTGCCTGCCTGTACGTTGGCTTTATTCTTTCTGGGATGTAAATGAGAGGAGCTTGGCTGCTACTTGTATCCAAATTCTCAGCCTCAGCCCTGTCACTCACACAGAGGAAGGTTCTTTCCCCGAGCTAAAGTTTAAAATATGCCAAAGAACAGCCCTAAGGAGCTTGGCTGAGATCATGCATCCACTTCTGGACCCATCCCTATGGACAGATGGGAGAGGGAACTGTGTTTGCTTCAGCTTGGTGAATGCATTCCATCCTGTGTCCAGACCAGGATGAGGCAGCAGAGATGGTCTGCATGATGGGAAGCCTTCATCAGGGGTACCGGGTGGGTGTGAGAAGAGGACATTTTCCACCAAGGAAGTGAGTGAAACTGTTTGATGAGAAGAGAGGAGGTACTCCAGGCACGTGGGACAACCAAGCCCCTACAATGAATTCGCACGCTTCTCTGGGTTGTGTAGCAGTTTATGATTCCTGATTGCAGGTAACGTGACTCAAACTTGGAAAATGAAGAAAAAAATGATGCCCCTGAAACCTCTTGGAAATTGGCGTGTTGATGTGATTGCTGAGAATGGAATAAAAGTTCAGAGAAAGAACAGGTAGCAAGGTTGTGAAGTCTAAGTTATTTCCATCCTATGGTACCATCTGACGTACTGTGCCACTATTTGACACCAGTGACTGGGCAAGACATACCCCACTTGGATTTCACAGGTCAGTGGTATGTTTTGCTTGTTTGCTATCTTTCCTGGGCTCACACCCAATGTGAACATTACTGAGGATCTGCCCACAGAATCGTCCCTAACTGTCAAGGACAATATCCTTATTGTAGAGATTTTGTCTGAAATTGAGAAACCAGCTTGCCTCTCCATCTTGCATGAATGATGTTTTTGGGGTGATTTTTATTTCTGCCTGTGGAGTTTCAAGACTTGCTCAAGACAGTCTTCTTTTTTTCAGCTGTGCTGAGGTTTGATTTCAGGGTCTTCACATTACGCAACACACACAGCCGTTTTTCATTTTTTATCTCAAGACAGAATTTCGCTAAGTCTCTAAATTGCCCAAGCTGGGCTCAATCTTGCAGTCTTCCTGTCTAAGCCCCACCCCCAAATGTTGGGGTTTCAAGTGTATCCTCAAGAGGATACTTAATGCTTTCATCCTCCTACTCTGCTTCTGGGTGTAGCATAACGGCCTCCCAAGGAGACCCACCTCCTAATGTCAGAACTTCTGAATATGCTGCCTCAAATGGCAAAACAAACTAGTAATTTGTTGCAACAGTGGAAAATGAATTCATCTATCTTTTTAGTTAGTGCCTTTTAAGAAAGTGTCTTTATTTATTTTGCAGTACTGGGGATTGAACCCAGGACCTCTGCACTGAGTACATCCCCAGCCCTTTGAAATTTTTAAAATTTTATTTTGAGATAAAATCTTGCCAAGTGACCCAGACAGGACTCAGACTTGGAAGCCTCATTCACCGAAGTAGCTGGGATCAGAGCTGTGCATAACCATTCCTGGCTGACTCTATGTCTTTTGATTCAGTAATTCTACTTATAAATGAAGGTGTTCATTATATTATCTATAATAGACACCGAAGGGCCCCACTGGTGCTCCCCTTTCCATTACAGTTGTGCTGTGGTTCAAGCAACAAGACGTGAATTGCCTGACAGTCACCTCTTGATGGTGTTGCCTCTAGAATGTTGTGACCACAGGTGGAGATGGAGGCCTGTATTAGAGTAACTGAAGAGACAGCTTTGCTGTTGATCTGCTGTGTTATGATTCATACCTAGTTGTCCCCTCAAAGACTCATATGCTCCTAGGTGGAGCTGTGGGGAAATACCTGGATCAGCATGTGTGATGCTGGGTTATGGGTATATGACAATTGGATTAGTGTACTGATTGGTTTAGCATAGTTATGGGTGATGGATTTAGTGAAAAGGGAAGCTGCACCCTGGGTATGGATGGCACCAACCAATAGATTTGTAGCCTAGATAGAATAAAAGGCAAAGAAAGCAGGCAGGCTCACTGCTTCCTGCCTCCTGCCTGCCTTGCCATGGACTGTTTATCCTCTACATGCCTTTGAACTGACTGACTATAGATTGAAACCTCTACAAACTGTGAGCCAAAATAAACCTTTCCTCCTTTAACTTGTGAGTGCCAGATATTTTGTCCCAGCAATGAGAAAGTAACTAAGACATGCTGATTGAACAAATGCTTGTTAACCATGGTAGATCCTAGGCCAGAGCTAGGTACAAGCAAAAGACATATGGGATTGCGGGAAGCTATACAAACCTGGTCACAGAAATAGTTATCAATAGAAAGGTGTCCCAAAAAACCAATATTCTACTTACAACTTGAAGGATCAGTAGGAATGAACCACAGCTGAGAAGCCAGTTCAGAGTACACCCTTTCTACTTTCTGCATAGACGTGTTGCTGAAAGTAGGGGGCAGTCCTGGCTGCCCCTGGGAATTATGAGGCTCTGTGCCATGAAGCAGACATGAAGCCTTGTTGAAAGGCTACAGTCAGTAGCAAATTTTAATAATGCAAACAACACAATATCCTTCAGTGGATGCCCAGTATACTCATACACTGAAGTACTACTCAGTCACAAAAAAGATCGAACTGCTGATACATGTGTACCTGCATGTACCTCAAGGACATTATATTGAATGATAAATAAGTCAGTCTCAAAAGCTTACCTACTATGTGATTTCCTTTAAAATGTTCTTTAAAAGACAATATTGTAGAGATGGAGGACAAATTAGTAATTGCAGAGATGAGAGTGAGTGTGACTACAAAAAAGTCCCCAGGAAAGGAAGCCTCTTCGTGATGATGAAAAAGTTCAGTGTCTTGCCTCTGGTTGTGGGTCCATGAGTATCTATGTGAGGTGAAGCAGCACAGAACTCTGTCCATAAGGCATACACAGATATGCACACAAACAAATCCAGTGAAAATAGAAGTCTGCAGTCTAATCATACTATTATGTCAACATCAGTGTCCTAGTTTTGGTATTATACGACATGATATCACCATTGGGGAAAGCTGGGTCATGAGTATACAGGACTCTGTGTGCTATTTGTGCAACTTCCTATGAGTCTATTGTTATTTCAAAATGAAAAAGTAGGAAAAAAATAGCTACCAGCTAAAACTCCTCTGACACTTTTCTGTCCCCATGAATTTTCTCATCACCCAAATGCTTCATGCTATTGAATTGATATGTAACCACTTCATGGATCTCCTGTCATTTCCAGATGTCTGCTCATGGCCATGTGGTATAGGTAGGTGACACTAGTGACCCACAAGCAAAGAGAAATGAGAGCTTATTTCTCTCAGATCTCCCAGACACTGGGCACCTGCCGTGAGCCTGCCTGCTCCCTCACCAACCCTGGGCAGCATTTCCCAGCCACTGCCCCTAAAGAGATGGGCTGTGTCAGTAAAACATAATTGATATTGCCTCATGTGTCATAAGACTGGCTTTCTTTCTCTTTTGCCAACTCCAGATGAGAGAGGGGGACATAGACAGTATTATGGCTTGTATCTAGAAGTTCCTTCAAAGCTTCTTACATTCATTGATGGGGCTTTTGGGGGGCTGGATGGAACTAGGGCATGTGATGCTGAAATTAAAGGTGTGTGTTGCTAAATTAGTCTATTGCCCGGAATTAGCATAGTTCTAGATGTGGTTAATAGGAAGGCCCACCCTGGGAATGGGTGACACCACCCAAAAGGCTTGTAGCCTGGGTGGGATAAAAGGGAAAGGGAGGCTTGCTTTGCTGCTACTGCTTGCTGCCTGCTGCTCATTGCCTTCTTCTTGCCACACCATGGATATTTCTCCTCTGCAATGCTTCTCTGCAATGCTGCCCTGCTTTGGAACCAGTTGACTATCGACTAAAACCTCTGCAAACTGTGAGCTGAAATAAATCTTTTCTCCTTTAACTTTGGGTATTTGGTATTGTCTCAGCAATGGAAAAAGTAACCAAGACAGCCAGTAAATAAGAGATAGCTAAGCATTAAGTAGGGTAACAAAGTAGGTGCTCTGGTATGATAAGGAATGTGTAGGTTTAGAGTTATATCTGAATTCACTCATTCATTTGCTGATTCATTCACTTATTCACCCATCCATCCATCCACCCATCCATCAGGTGTTTATCAAATGCCTAATCCGTGCCAGATATTATTGGGGAATAACAGGTGCAAATATTTTGTGGCCTGATGTAAATCATATCAGATAGTTTGAATTCAGACTTTATCACCTCTCAAAAGTTACTTAACATCTGTGAGGCTTTTTCCCCTGTACACTGGGGGCACTCATAGCAATCAGGGTAACTAATTCAACATCCCCAACTTTCTGTGGACAGCACACTCAGTGCTCAGCAGAATCTGAAATATTAGGCTCTCCCCGTCCTCCCCTCCTGTTTAGGTTGCTTGTAACTACCTGAATTGGACCAGGGCAGCCCGGCATGAAGATCCAGTTCAGCAGCGAAAGTTGAGTTGCACTGAATGCCTGCAGTTCTGTAGCATTCCACCCAAATGAAGTTTTAAAGGAGAAAACCAGCCATTCATTTTATATTTGTTGATATTTATTTCAAATTTTTAATTCTCTGTGCTTTTGTGCATGTAAGTTTAGCATTATAACTTCTTGGTGAATTTTTTTCTTTTTGACATCATCATTCCTTATAATCATGCTGTTAATGTTTTTCTTAAACTCTAGCTTAATAGTTATTTTATATCTCTATATCATCTTTATTTCATTTAACACCTGTCTGGTTTATATTTTTCTATCCCCTTTATTTCAACTTTTTGGTATCTTAAGTTTATAGGATAATTTCTTATAAAAAATTGTGGCTGGATTTTTAAAAAATTAAGTCCGAAGGTCTTTGTCTTTGAACAGAAAATTTAAGCTTGGATTTTAATTAGATCTTATTTATTAAGATTTATGCTGTGATTTGTGTCCCCTCTAAATGCAGATCTTGCTAATGCTACAGTGTGTCACCTTTTAGGTAGTGAGGCCTACTCCCTCCATAGGGACCGAAGGCCTTTGGGAAATTCTTTGTTGTTGTTGCTGTTGTTGTTGTTGTAGTGGTTCTGACCCAAACACTGAGCTGCCTGCTACTTCCAAACTCCGGATCTTGAAAATCCTCTATCACTGAGCTTCATCTTCAGAAGTTTTCTGCACAGCTTGGGTGTGGCTTGCTTGCAGTTAGCTTGCCAACTTGCCGTAGGAGAGTGGAAAGGTCACCAGAGGGCGGTGCTTGGGCCCTGGCTTCCATCCTATGGAAATGAGAACAATACATTTCTGTTCTTTATGAGCTACCCAGATTCCAGTATTATGTTACAGCTGCACAAAACAAACTAGGACAACTCTGATCTTTAGTGCATTTCTACTATGTTTTATTAGACACGCTTTACATCTGCCTTTTCCCACACTCTTGTCTTTCATTAGATTGACTGTTTAATTATTTCTTCCTGTTTCCCTCTATTGGTTTAGAAGCTATGTGTTACATTTCTATTACTGTAACACATACTTGAAAGTCTAGCATTGGTTAACATCGTTCTCCTCCTCTTAAGTGTAAGGGCTTCACAACCCTTTGGCCCTAATCTTTCTGCTCTCGTCTCCTATGCTATCGTCAAGAGTATTTTATTTTTTAGCATTGCCACCCCTCAATTTAGCCATTAAGATTGCTACCTTGGGCAATGCATACTTTTTAAACTGCTATTTAAATAATATACAGATATTTTTTTCTGAGTACTGGCGATTGGACTAGGGCCTCACACATGCAAGGCAATTTCTAAATGACTCTATTCACTTCAGTTCTTGACTGTCTAAGCTATAACTTGTGTGTGCTACTCCTTCCTCGTGATTGGCTGTGGCTATGTAAATTGTAGTTGTGAACAGGGAGCAGGGTGAGCTTTTCCTGTGTTTTTGACTGTGGAAATGCCCTACAGAGTTTTGTTTTTTCCTCTGGCTCAACCATATGTCACCATTTCTGAATTTGTCTCAATTCTCATCACTTGGGTTAGAATTCCCACTGCATATCAGTAGAATGGCACAGGCTTTGGGTTTTACTTTTTTCCTTTATTTCTTTTTTTAACCAGGCCCAGCTAGAGGTCAAGCTTCTTTATGTCCAGAAGGTATTTCTTGTGCCTGTGTGCTGGTCAGGCAGCTATTTGTTCTCTGCACTCTGTCCCTGGCTCACAAGGCCTTGATGGCTAGTAACACACTCTGTGTGGACATCGGTCCCTAGCTCCTGGGCTGGTCTCACGGCTTTGAATTTGAGTCACTTCTGGTGCTTGTACCTTGTGGTTGCCTGGTTCCCACTTGGGTGTGATGAGGTAGCAGGCAATCAGGTAGCAGAACCCCAGGGTGATTAGACCTCAAGGGGACAAGGGAATAAGAGCACAGGACTTCCCCTGGCACGATGCCCCCAAACACGGAGCTACCTCGTGCTTCCATGTATGCTGCTATTAAAAAAGAAGCAGAATGTGAAAGACCTTTCCATAGAACCCTGCACTTGGCGTGTTTGGATGCATGGTATGGGGTGTGGGGAGCCAAAACGGCATGTGTCTTGCCCTCTAGGTCTGGATTTGGAGATTTCTTCTTCCAGATGGTAACTAGCAAGAAGGACTCTCAGTTACTTTTAAATAAAACTTTTTGACCTCTCACACTGGCTTGGGAGGGGTGGGGGACAAACCCTCTACACTGAGCTACACTCGCAAGCCCTACTTGTGGGGGTGGCAAAGGAAAGGGTGCTTGGGATTTGACCTAGTAGAGGCTGAAGAACCCAGGGCTGGGAGAAGTGTAGCCCCAGCTCGCTCTGATTCAGGTTGGAGCCATGAGTGGATGGGTAGGCCTCATGGGCACCCGGCGACTTCTCTGTGGAATTGGGAAGTTGTACTCAGGGAACCGGAAAGGCTCTTCTATCTCTAGTGTCCAAGATGGTCTCCTAGGAGTGCTGAGGGCTGCTGAGTCCAGCCTGCTATGTGTCCAATGGTGCCTGTCCCCAGGTCTCTGGACTCAGATGGACTGGGCTGGGGCCTCTCAGCTCTCTGCTCATCCACCCTCCCCGTGGGGCCCCTTTACTGATATAACCCTGCTGAGCCAACCACCCTCCCTCAGGAATTTTTCTTATCTTTAAATTCATCTTTGCTGCCCTGCCTGCAGTCACACATAATGCGACAGGCAGTCTGGAGGGAGCCACTGAATGTGTCCCCATTCTGCTGAGCTGGCTGGGTGGTCTGCATGGTGGGAAGGGCAGTCTGAGCCCTCCTAAGAACTTCCTCAAGTGGATACCAGTAGCTGGCCTATCCCTGCTGGGCCTGTCCTACTGCAGGCCTGGCCCCAAGCCTCGATTATTTTGCCAGAGCCCCAGGCAAAGCCAGGAGCCTGCACTTCAGGGATCTCCCTTTCTCCTCCCCTTTCCTGCTCTCCCTGGAGCCAACCTGCTGCTCTCCCCTCTTCCCAGGTGTGACTCGGGGAACTCCCTATCAGCAGGGCAGGTATGTGACATTTCCTCACCCTGGGGAGACCCAGACCGGAGCGGCCCCCACACCCACCTGACCAACTCCCCCAGCCTGGCTGCAAAGGGATGCACAAATGCATCTGTTTAGGAATCAGTTGACGGGTGATACCTTCTGCAGCCTCCTGTGTGCTTGATGTGGAGTGTGGGAGGAGCAGGGACCAGAACAGCCTGCCTGATCCTGTTCCCTGCACCCTTTCTTTCCTACCACCTTGTGACCTTTTGACAAACCAACACCCCACCCCCACCAGTCCCCCACTGATGCTTTGCTGGCACCCTCTGCCCTTGCCCCAAGCCACTTTGCAGCAGCAACCTACCCCTCACTGGGCAGCTAAGAGGACACGGAGCCCCCAGTGTCTTTCTCAAAGGAATTTGGCTAGAGCAGGTGAGAGAGCATCAGTGTGCAGCAGAACGACATCCCACGTGAGTGCTGAAGCCACTAGGTGGAAGTGAGGTCCAGTAAGTGCTTCAGTGTCCTGGTTCTGTGGGGCAACAGACACCCAAGAGTGGGATGGGAATTGTTGTGCACCAGGCAGGTCCTCCTGAGATGGCATTGCTTCCTACCCCGCCCACAGTGGAAAGTGGAAAGGTCCTTAGTAGGCTGGGGTCTAGGACTTTGGCTATCTCCTTCTGTCCAACCCAAGACCACAGCAGTGATCCCACGAGCCAGGAGACTTAGGAAAGTGCTGATGAAGGTGCAAGACCTGAAGACAGAGTCTTGCGAGAACTGTTGGAAGGCCCCGAGGCTGTGTAGACTGAAAAGCCCTGTAAGAGCAATTGAGATGCTTTCTAGCACAAAAGTCAGGAGGTGACAGTGAATCGTGTCTCAGTGCATGTGTGTGCGCTGGGCAGACCCCGGAAGTCACAAAGAAATGCATTTGGGCTGAGTACAAAGGGCGGCTCTATAATGGTTAGCGCTCAAACCAGTGGAGCAGGCTGCAAAATCCTGAGGTAGTGAGTCTCTGGTCACTAAATGAATACAAGCAGAAGGTGGCCAAGTGGGAATGGCTGCATGGGCTGAAGTGTGGCCCATGTGACCTCTGACAGCTCTCCTGATGGGAGTCTCCCTGTGCTGAGCTGGTACAGTCACTCGGCATTTCTAGGACACGAGTTCTGTGAGTTCTCACCGGTCATTTTGCCACCCACGGGCCTGTGGGTCACGATGACTTTCTCTTGCTCTGCAGAGGCAGAAGTGAAGAAATAGCCAGGCCGCCGCAGGGCTAAGATTAGAGTCAGGTCACCTGCTCTCAACACACTTGTGCACGCAGAGCAGCCATTGCTTGGGCATCTGTGTGATGCCCAAAAGGACCCTTGGCCTGGTGCTCTGCATGCGTCCTGCATCTCTCCATCCTGGTACTGAATCCTCACAACAGCTCCGAAACAGCTGCGCTGTCATCCCCCATGTTACAGGGGAGGAAACCAGGCTCAGAATAGTTGGTGACATGCTTATGACATAGCTGGCAATTGACAGATGTGTGGCTGGCCCCTAGGTCTGTCTGTGCTGCCCGTGTACCTGCAGAGCACATCACAGGGACTCTGTACTCCTGGGTCAGAGATGGCCTCTTCCAGATAGTCCAGGTTCCTTACTAAGTACAGCTGGGGGAAAGGTGTGTCCCAGCCCGTCCCCAGCTTCCGAGAGACCTGTATTCTCCTGGAGTAAACAATAACATGTTCACGACAAGCAAGATGTGCTACAAAGTGAGCAAGAGGTCGTCTGACTGTGGGGCGGGACAAAAAACTTCAGGACTGAGGTGGCAGCGGAGGTGGGTCACAGAAAGGAGCCTCAGGAAGGCCAAGATAGGAAGCAGGGAGATGCCACATTCAGTGCTGAAGGGACTTAATAGAATTGTGCCATGAACTCTCCAGCTATTGGCAAGCAAGCATTGTTGACTTTCCTGCTTTTTCCACCTTCCCACATATGGCCCCAGCCCCAAACAGACTCTCCAGCCTGGCCTCCTCACCCACGTGAATGGCTCCTTCTCCTCCAGTTCACTGTGGATTTCTCCTTGGGACATCTCCCTTCATCCGTCCCTTCCTTTTCCTTATCATTGCTTCCATCCTGGGCCAGACTCTTGCCATCATTGACGTATTTGCCCCAGGGTCTTTTCCTGCATATCCACCCCATGTCTGTAAAGTTACTTTTATAAAACAGTACTTTTGGCTGAGTCCCTAGTACGCCCCAGCCTTTCCAGCCCATTTATCTGTGCCTATTCACAGTTTTGCTGGCAGCCTATCTCCTCTTCACAAACCTCTCCATCCTTGAAGGCTTTGTCTGTCATTTGAGTTGCTCCCACGTGGGACCTCATCGGTTCCCTTCCTGCCGTCACCTCACTGTGTGCCATGTGGTGTCATGTGCTGAGATGTCCATCTTGCTCATTCCTCAGAAGTTCCCGGATCATTTCTTCCTGGCCTTGGCATTCTCTGTCTTGTCTGCCCATTGAGCAGGTACTACAGGCTGTTGCTGTAGTGACCATCTCTGCTGCATAGCCCCACTACACCTCAGGGACAAAAGCAAGGGCCTGACCTCACCCTAAGGTTCTGTCCTTCTCCTGTGCGTGAAGAAGACCCGTAGGTTTCCTTGAGAGATGGTGCAGTGTAGTGGTTAAGGACAGAGCCTTTTCCTGGCTCTGTGACATTGAGAAAGTTAATCTCCCTGTGCCTCAGTTTCCCAGTGTGTAACACAGCAGGAGAATGATAGTACCAACCCTTTCGCTTTGCTTTTAGGATTTAATGTGTTACTGTTTGTCACTGGCACATTAAAAGTGCCCAATACATATTTATTATCTGAAGGTTATTATCACTAATAACCGGTGGCCCTCCTAGAAACTAGAAGGCATCACCTAGAAAAAGGCTTGAGATGACCCTCGTGGTGGGGACCACTGGGACAGCTTTGGTAATTTACCTTCCTGCTAGAAAGCTGACCTTCAGAGGATGCAGATGGGAGATAAGACAGTGACTGATACTCCCGAAGCAGAGCGGAGAAGAGATTCCGAGCAACACTGCCGTCACACCCTCTGTTTACATGGAGATACAAGCCACCCCGTGTCTTCTTTCCTCTGCCATACCATGGTCCCATGAGTTTCTCTCTGAAGTAGGACAATGACCGGCCTGATGGTCTCCTTCAGGTGAGCAGCAGTGATTCACAGGAAGTCTGCAACCCAGAGGCGAATCGTGGCCCTTTGGTTTGGACTGACACAAGTCACAGCCTAGAAGATCCTGGGAGCCTCTGTCCCATGCCTGACCCAAGAATTAGCTGGCTTTCCCAGAGGAGAGACCCCTCCATCCCACCCTCGACACCGCCCATCTCCCGGGTCTCCTACTGCTTGGCAGGCAGGCCTTCTCTTTAGAGCAGTTCTTTGGCAATTTCCCCAGTGCCCAGATACTTGTTTTTAGCTATTCTGGTTTATCTCCCAACTTGTAGATCTGGGTGCTCATGACCTTTGCCAGTTTGAGTTGAGAAAGTCTCTCTGCTGGCCAGATCCTGGTCTGCCCCACATTTTACAGGGCCTGATGCCAGGGTGAGAGTGGGCATCGAGGCATGGCTGTGACTTCTAACTCCCTGTGTTCTCCCCTCATTGTCTAACCTCCCACAGGAAGGCAGGTATTTCCTGAGCAGGCTCTGGTGCTGGGTTAGTCTTTGAAATATGCAAATTTCTTGTGAGCAAGCCTGTATCACCCAGAGGCAGGAAGTCTCCTGTGCAACTTCCGAGCTCACAAAATAGATTGAAGGAGGACCGGTCCTGAGGCTCTGACTCCAAGTATGTCCTGGGTTGTCTGTGTTGGTGTTTCCATGTCTCTGTGGTGAGGGGGTGGCTCTGCTGGGTGGGGGCAAGACATGAAGAGCAGGAAACAGCGAGCCGAGGAAACAGAATGCGGAGGAGAGATCCGAAGGGCGTGTGGCAAGCTGCCCCCTGGCTCACCTAGCCTAACATTTGCACGCTCTGTTTAAAGGGGCAGGGGGAGCTGTAAACAGGATTTGTAAAGTTCTAGAAAGCTCTGAGGCTCTTCCATTTAGGGAGACTCTCTAGATTAAAAAAAGAAGAAAAAGAGAGGCCAAAAGAGGGCAGCAAACATTGAGATGTATTTTAGCTAAGTGCAGCAGTGGACTTATTTGGAAGCAGCGCCAGGGGCCATCTGTCTTGCGAGGCCTTGGCCTCAGGCACTCTGGCTCTGAAAGTCACCCAGCCCGGTCTGAGAGACTCTGGTGCGCACAGAAGGCAGCTGTGGGCTGGACTACCAGGCAAGTTGATAAAAAGTCCAGAACTGAGCATAATATTCAGGCAGGCCTTGTTGGGCCTGCCCTGGGACTAGGCAGCTAGGTATGCAGGTGTCTGGGCCTGCTCCACCGTCTGCTTTGGCCACATACCTGTTTCAGCAGGGAGACAGATAGGCTGCGGGTCACAGGAAGAGGCCTGGTCCTCTGAGTTACCCAAAATCAATCCCCTGCAAGTGCCATCCATGTTCCTGGGGAAGCTGCTGCCAGGGTCTCTTTGGCTCCCTTGGGGCCCTGTGGTGGAGGAGACCATGTCATCACGCCTGGCCAAGCCTTCTCTGGGAATGGGATTAGCTTTCTGGAGCCCTGGTTGCTAGACGCCGAGTAGCCTGACAGTCCTTTCCCTATGCTGGGGGTGAGAGATGAGGCCTGGGGTTCTTGTCAGAGCTGACGCCCCTGTGGGGCGAAGGAGGGGACAGCTGTGTCCCTAGACACACCATTTCCTGCTTCTCTTCCACCAACAAGGACTCCCTGCTTGACAAATTTTGGTCAGCCTCCTACCCCCGAGCCTCTTCTGGCCCAGGTCCATTCACCCCTGACCTGTTGTTGCCTGAAGTCCCTCTTAGTCACCGTCCCTGCCCTTGGCTGTAGACCCCCAGCTATGGCGTGTAGCTGGAGGTGAGTCCAATCTCTTCCCTCTACTGCAATAGCCTTGGCCCCTTGGCAGTCAGTAATTTGGAAGTCTTCCTGTCTAACTTCGCCTGGCCTGATCTTCTGTGCATACACGTGCACTAACTCAGACGCCTAACAGCCCCCTGGTTCCACTGGGTCATCTCCTTATCTCTGCTTCTCCTAGAAAAGCTACTTGGAAAGGCTGCTGAGATCCGGAGGGGAGAAAGCCACTCACCCATGGGAGGGACAGGAGGGCCACCCTCTGCTCCCTGGTGTCCTCGAAAGAGGAAACCACGACTGCCTTGGCTGGAGGGAAGAGTAGGGCAGCAGGCGGGAATGGAGAGAGCCCCGGGAGTGTCACCCTTCTCCAGCCACTTGGTGCTCCTATCCCCAGGAAAGGGCTGTTCCCCGCCTGGCTTGTTCTCTGTCATTAGAGGCGTTTCTCAGCAGAGCTATTTTGGAGCTGCAGCTGGTTGCTTCTCAGAATAAACAGAGCTGTGATATGGGTATAAAAGAAGAAAGGAACCTCATCTCTTTGCTTTTGCCCCTCTCCATGCTTTCCAGCCTCTACTTCTCTCTCCCTAAAGGCCTTGCCCTAAGACCCCTTGCTCCATAGCCCCTGCCCCGTAGCTCTTCTTTGGCCACCCTGGTGTCCCAGAGGCCCTCAGGCGCTCTGCTGTGGTGCTGAGCTAGGGGCTCCAGCATCCTGACTGAAAAAAATTCAGTGTCAAGCTACCTAGGAGTTCATGGACAGGTCAAACATCCTTTATCTGCAATGCTAGGGATTGGACCTTTCAGATTTTAGAATATTTGCAGGCGTAGAAGAAGAAATCTTGAGGATGAGACCCCAGTCTGAGGTTGAAATTTATTAGTGTATCATATGCATGTTATTTACATAACCTGAAAGTAATTTCATGCACTATTTCTAGCGTGTCTGTGGTTCGCCAGTGACCTGTCATGCCAGGTCAGATGTGGAATGTCCTTGGGGTATCATGTCGGTGCTCCAAAAGTTTCACATTTTAGGGCATTTCAGATTTTGGATTTTTGGATTAGGGATTTCTACCTGTATTGCAGATTTAGGTCAAGGAATGGAAGAGTGGGTCCACCCTTTTCCAACTTAGATGAGGCAACTAAGTTCCCCACTGATGATGTGCTACGCCGAGGCTGTTGGAGGTATTGGGAGGTGGGACCGCCCTGGCCACAGCCCCCCCCCCCCCATGTCCTTATAGCACAGCGGTGCTGTATGGACGTCCTCAGAAAGCGAGCCTGCTGCTGCAGGGGACAGAGAGGCATCAGGCTAGTGTTGGTCACACACAAAGCAGATTTGTGGGACTCAATGTATTTGTGGATTGCAATGGTTCCCATGAAAGCCCAGGATAATTGGGGGTGTGGGTGCTTTCCGCGTACCTGGGGGCAGGAGGGTCTGGTCACTAAGGAGCAAAAGAATAGACTTATGCGTAGACAATAGGCATTTGAGGCCAGTTGTCATCCCTTACTGATCCTTCTGAAGCATGTAGATCTGACAGTGGGTCAGGATCAAGGGAGGCCCAGGCCTCTGCTTTGGTCTCTCCTACGTGCATCAGTTTCTTCCTGCATCGTTTTCCTCACCCCCTTTCCCCGTGCACTATGCCTTCCCTTGGGAGGGTTGTGCCTGCCTCCGTTTACACTGGTCCTGTATCTGCTAGCCTGCTTTGCTGCTTGGCCACAGGGACTCAGCACTGTGCAGAATGCAAGGAAGTCAGACACAGTGCCTCCAAACCTTCTTCCTACCCAGAGCTGGCGGCGGTCCACCTCATCTTGCCCTGTGGTCTCACTTCTCAGCCTGGGCATCAGACCTGCAGGACTCCTCTGCTACCTGAAAGCAATTCTGAGAAAAGAAGGCAATCTGGGGCCCTTGGGGTGGGTTTCCTCTCTTGGTTTTTGCCTTATTTTTAAAGATGAAACCATGGTTAGGCTCCCAAATTAGTCTTTAGAAACCTCAGTGGACAGCTCAGCTGCAGAGCTGTGGGTCCGAGGGTAGGCTGGGGCTTGCTGAGCTGTGAAGGCACGACACTTGGGACATTCCTATTGGCCCAGAGAGTCATAGGTGTGAATGTCAAGGTTACACCATGGAGAAGGCCCTGGCTCTCCTCTGCACACTGGGGGTGGGGGTGGGGTAGGGTAAAGAACATGGGCTTTGCACTGAAGTGGACTTGGCAGTGTGTCCACTTTCTCAGCCCTGTGACCTCAGGCTCCACCTGTAATGTGGAGATCAACAGTATGAATCTCAAAGATCTATACTTAAAAACTAGAGACCAGGAATGCCAGCCCCAGTCGGCTAGGCCTTATTTTCAAGGAAAGAGTATGGTTGTTATTATTATATTCCACACTAGTGATACGGTGTGAATGAACAAGGGATTCAGAAAAAGGTGGTTTCATCTGATAAAAATCTTCAGCTTCCTTCTCAGAGCTGTAGCTCTTT
The DNA here is from genome assembly GCA_004027295.1 of Dolichotis patagonum. Taxonomy (NCBI): domain Eukaryota; kingdom Metazoa; phylum Chordata; class Mammalia; order Rodentia; family Caviidae; genus Dolichotis; species Dolichotis patagonum. The sequence continues at coordinate 182,357 of PVJX010000410.1, forward strand.
TGGTTGAGAAGTGTGGTAATCAAATTTCTCCAGAGATCCCATAGGATGTGTTAAGAGATCTATTGTAAGGAGCTGTATTGAGCAAGCTGGTGGTATAACCTCTATTCGGAGTACTTCAGTTTGCTTGTAAAGATTGGAGGAAACCAGCATCCCAGGTGGTGTGGAGGGCCCCGAGGTAGGAGGAACTGTGTTTTATCCTTTTGTCTTTTTCACATCTTCAACTGATGGGATGAGGCCCACCCCCACGGGGGAGCACAATCTGCTTTGCTCGGATTACCACACAATGCGAATATCATCCAGAAACCCCTTCACAGATCCACCCCCAACAATGTTTGACCAAATGTCTGGGTACCCTGTGTCCAGTCAGGTCATCATAAAAAATTTAACTATTATGGGGAACAGCAGTCAGAGCTGTTATAGCTGACAGAGCCCCTGAGGAGAGTTGGAGACATCACTGGGCTGGGCAGGGCAGCCACTCCATCATGGAGGAGAGAGTGACCCCAACTAAGCTTGGGACAGACAAATGGACCACTGGTCCTGGGGCTTGATCTGGTCCAAAGACCTGTTTTCTGTTTGTTGACATTATGCTTTGTAAATTCGGGCCAGCATTTACAAATTCGGGGGTTCATATTAAAAGTCTGAATTTCCAACTTCTTATGCACCCTTGGAAGTGGCCATGTGAGTGCGGGTGTCACTACCAGCCAAATCTGACCCTTTAGCCCAGGTACCTGCCAGCCAGGCCTCACTCCTATGATACCGTTGGTGCTACCTCAGAAACTCACCCCAGCCTGACAGGCAAGGTCCTTCCTGGGTCTCAGCAGAGGGACAGTCAGGCAAGGGCTCCTCTTAGGTTGCCATGTTTTGTACCATTTAAAAACTAGAGCACTCACACTGGAAGTCTCATGAGACTAGGAGTAGTCAGTCTCATGGAGGGCAGGTGTCTTTCCCCCTCCTTCAAGCTTGAAGCAGGAGGGGCCTTGAGAGATGTGCCTAAGGAATGGAATCTTCCAGAGCCACAGAATTGTGAAAATCACCCTGGGATTCTGAGCACAGTGAGAGAAACAGGAGTGTAGGTGGGAGAAGAAAAACCTCCAGGGAACCCAGAGCTGCTGCTTTCAAAGATCTGAAGGGATATCACATGTGAAGGGGTGGAACCCCTTATGTAGGTCCCCAGAGGGCAAAAGTCCAGCGGAGACCACCAGGTGGGAGCAGGCAGGCTTGCAGAGAAAGCTCCTGGCAGGTAGAAAGGCCTGGAGGCCGAAGCTGAGCAGCAGCAAGGGTAGAGGCTGCTGAGTCAGGGCTTCTATGCCTCTCATCTACGCAGACAATGACAATTGTGCCCAGTTCACAAAAGCTAGGCAGGAAGGGAGCTTGACCTCCATTTAAGCTCAGAGGTCAGACCATGGCAGGCCCATGTTGGGGACATCTGGGATTTGCATTAGTCAGGTGCCTTAAGACACCCAAATGGAGGAAGAGATTTATACCCACAGATTCCTAGCACAGATTCCTTATGTGCTGGCCACATAAGGAAGCACCCAGTGGATCAGTTCTTTATTGTTTCCATGGGAAGGGACAGGTGAGACAGGGTGACCAAGGGTAGGACTGGCTGATGTAAATAATTCCAGCAGGTTCTGGAAACAGTGGCTCTCTGGGGTCTTGTGCCTGCCCCAGGGTGCTTAGAGCAGGTCGATGGTGGCCTAGAGTATGACAGTCTCCCAAAGGACGTGGTAGGAAGTATAGGCTTGGGATTGGCTGGTTGGCATGAAAAGTTTTGCCATCAGAGATTGCCTGGCTCCAGAAAAATGTCCTCTCTAGGCTCGGAAGGGGCCCAAGTGTCAAAGCCTCAAGTACAGAAACTAGAAATAGAGTTATTACAAGACCTCACTCATGTGCTACTTCTCCAGGCACCCCAGGTAGTGGAGGAGCGCTGGGCTAGGTCCCCCCACCTTCTTCCAGGCCTGAGGTGCTGTCAATGAGCCAGAAGCCTCCCGAGAGTCCAGTCTTACTCCTGCTTTGAAGAGAGGGACCAGAGTTGAACCACTTGATCAAACTTAGTGGTTAACAGCAGAGCAGACCCTGGAGCGCAGTGGTTTCTCTCCATTCTATGAAGTTGGGAGGGGGTGGAGGGAGCACTCAGTAAACATGGAATCAGAAATGCCCCCTGCCTGCAGCTTCGCTAGCTCCCTGGCCCAGGAGGACAGTGAGGGCAGCAGTACAATCCCAGACGGAACTGAGAGGGTCTCCTGATTCCGAGCCCAGCCCAGTTTAGACACACAGGGAACTCGCAGGACCCAGGTTCTTAGGACCAGGATGTAGTGTAGGGTAAGGAGGCCTCAATCCAGTCTCAGCCTTGCCCTGAACCAGACATTGAGCTGCAAAGTTTCCCTATAGCCTCAGCCTACCTCCTGTCATCCGTTCATTCCCAATGAGCTGTGTCACTACTCCTGTTACAGAGCCTTTGTCCCATCTGCTCATTCTGATGGGAGCTCTAAGGCAGCTGTGTGTTTTTAGTGATTTTCCCTGAGGGGTCCAGGTTCTAGAAACAACCAAACTGGATGGTGTTTGGGGCTCCTTCCAACTCTAAATCCTACATGTTCTGAATTCATCTGACCAGGTCCATGTGAGTAAGTTATTACCACTGCCCCACACAGGCCGGAAAGGGCTGGGCAGGTGCACTTAGCACCTGCGACTCATGAGCCTCTAGGTAGCAATGGGCAGAGCCCAGGTCTCCCGGCTCTGGGGTTGTGAGCTTCCTCTGCCTGCTGCAATGCCCCGGTAATCCCAGCGTACATTCAAGATGTGTATCGTGTCTGTTCATGTCCGGTTTTGTATTTTACCCACATGACCTGTTCGTTCCCAGAGGGCTGTGGGCTGCCATGGTGAGCAGGGCAGCCTGTGTTCTGGTTTCCTCCTTCCCCTCACCTGGCACACAGCCTTGCAATCAGTCTCCTGACAAATGACAGCAACGTTGACAGCTGAGAGTAGAACCAGAGTGGAGGTTGGTCCGCTCCGCCAGCGTTGTGCTGCTGAAGGGCGTTGTGGCTGCATCTCAGCTTAAGGCTGAGCAGGGGCCGGAGTTCAGAGTGGACTGAACAACAGCCATGAGACCCATGTGGGGGCTACAAGGCCGTGCAGAGTGTCCAGCAGCCCACGACCTTCAGTGCCTGTTGAACCCTAAAATCCTAAGAGCACTAGACCTACACTCAGAGAGCAGGGCCTGTGGGACGTGTTTGGGCTGGGCAAATCTTGCCAGGGCCACCAGGCTTGGCCATTCTTCTTTGTCCAGCCTCGTAGTAGCCTTTTGGAGCTTCTAGCTACCATTTCTGGTGTCAGCAGGTTTCGTCCTGATTCCTACAGGCTTCTAAAATGCATGTGGGCAGCAGGTGGTCCTGGTATGGAATGACCCAAAACCCTCACAGGACACAGCTCATGACACAGTAATGAATGGGTAGGCTGATTCTGAGAGGAAAAACCTGCTGCCCAACATCTGGTTCAAGGTGACGCTGGTCCTAGGTTCAGAACCAGAGACTGGCTGTGCAAAACCAGGGTGAGGAGGGTGAGACTCTCGTCTGGTGGCTTCAGCAGCAGAGCTGGCACTTGTGAGCAGACGTGGTAGGAAACTGAACCCATGGTAGTACTGAAAATGGTCCAGGAGTGGATGGACCCCCGTTCACCACAATACTTATGCAAATGCTTGAAGGGACCTAAAGAAGTCAAAGGATCAGAGATTTATAGTTTACAAATATGTGCATTACTTTGTTAATTGGTGGACAAGCACACTTGTTCGGGGAGGTTGCAGGATTTGTCCCAGTGCTCTGGGCTGGCCAGGAAGGACCTCCTGAGATGTGCTTATTCTAAGCCCCAAATGGTAGCAACTCTGCTTTCTCCTCTGGCTGAGCTCCCAGGCCTCCGCTAGCTCAGCTTCTGGTTCCTGTTGAGTGTAGGTCTTAACCCTTTCTAGGCCAGGGCCTCCCCCTCCCCTGCCCAGGGGCCAACATCACCTCCAGAGAGAGAGAGAGAGGAGGAGGAGGAGGAGGAGAGATGGAAGAGGAGAAGCCAGTGTCCTGTGAACTGCCATATATGCTGTTATGAGGGGGAAGTATTTTTACCCAAGACTGCCATTAAGACGTACAGCTGTGTTGGGACAGGAGCGCGCATTGGCTCAGGCTGGAAGAAGACTTTCGCATGATAGATAGCGCCAGGTAGAGATCAGAGGGATGTTGAGTGTTGGTGGAGAAGATTCTGGAAAACATAGACTTTTTCTGCTTACCTTGATCATCTACACAGTCCGCCCTGAGGGGTCACCAGGACTCCAGCAGCCAGCATTTATTCAGGAGGTAAGCCTCCTGAAATTCCTGGGTCTCGTGGCTGCACTCCAGCAGAGGGTCCCCCAACAATAAAAACCTCAATTTTGTGTCTTTGGAAGTCACTTAGAAACTCTGGCTTCAGTTTCCCCATCCGTAAAACAAAGGGGTGAAAACAAATCATCTGGAACCCCAGAACTACTAGTTCTGGTTCCCACCACAGTGACATTACAATCTTAGTTACTATTTCCTCTCACCAATATCCCCAGTATCTTATATCTTTTTTTTGCTTCCCAACAGCTTTCCCTCATATCTGTTTCCTCTGCTCTCTCAACTCTTCCTCCACAAACAAGGACTCTCCCCGTGGCCAGTGATTTCAGTCCTCAGAGGACATCTAACCTAGCTGAATGACTTCACCCTGGGCTATAGGGAACCAGGACCCTGTGAGGTGTTTGGGGTTTCTGCAAACACTGAAGTGTTTTAGGTCAAACAATGATGCATTAAGGACTACTGAGATCCACCCATCACTTTCATTAAAATATTCAAGCTCTAGATGTAGTTGGGAAAATTGTTCTTCTTACCCAATCCCCTCACTTAGAAAAATTGAGATTCAGATGGATGTGGTATGTTGCCCCAGTTACCTGAGTATTGTTCTGGGCTGTCTGTTGGATGTGATTCCTAAGAATGCAGTCTTATCACTTTTATGACCGTATGTGTGTGTGTGTGTGTGTGTGTGTGTGTGTGTGTGGCCCCACGCCACCCTACCCCTGATCTCTGCTCTGTTCTTTCTCCCGCCGACCTCAAGTCTGCTGTGAGCCATGCAGAAGTCGGTTGCTGGGGTTTTTTTCTAACTTCCTGTGTTCTTTGGAAACCTCAGTGAAGAGCTGGAGGAACCAGGGCTGGGAACCGTTGTACCACACATAGACTTTCAGCCGACATGGCAGGAGCCCCAGTGAGACAAAAGCCCGGATTCTGACCACCCTCCTCCCAGGGTGCTCAGGAGGATCGTAAGTGTTTGGGGGCTGGTAGCAGAGTGTGGGACCCCCATTATGTACAGGCTTAGGTCAATTGTATCTAAAGAGATGGCCAAAGAAATCCTTTAAAATTTCATCTCTGAACACAAGCCAGCGCTAAGGGTAAGAAAACTTACTTTCCTCTACTACGACTGTCTTAACGCCTCCTTCTCTAATTCCCCTCATACAACTCAGCCATAACCATGGAGACACGTTTGTGTAGCAGCTATGCAGATTATCCTTGGAGCTTTCATGTTACTTCAATTGAATACGCCTAAGTAGTCTGCCTATTAATTACTTTTTAGGACAGATGAGACAATGTATGAGTGTGAGGCTGCAGAAATCTCACTTTGTCCGTGTTTGTTTGTTTATTTGTTGTTTAAGTGCTCGCTTGCTGGTTATTGAGGGTGCATTTCTGAGCCTTCTGACCACAAACTCCCACTCTCTGGGCCTTGCCACCAAAGCTCTGGTCCGAGGGGATTTTGTGGGTCCGTTCTGCTGCTGCCCAGCTGGCTACCTGGCTCTGGGTCTAGGTCCGCACACTTCTACAAGCCTAAGGCCATTCTGCTGCTGTTCCCACCGGGACACCCCCAGCGGGTTTTCCCTGTCTTTTATGTTAGTTTCTAACCAGGAAGGAGAGTCTTGCTGCTGCCGTGGGCTCAGTGGTCAGCAGGTTGCTGGAGAAGAAGTGGGAATTCCTGGGTCTTCAGCCCAGCCTCTCCTCACTTTACTCTCTAATAACTGGAGTTGAGAAGACCAGAGTTCCCCTAAATTTTCTGAGCTTTCACTACTTGAAATCACCCATTTTTTGTTTTTTTCTCTTCCTGCTCATTTCCCAATAGGGGGTTTGGGTAACAAGAAGACACTAAAATAGAAACCACCATGGTACTCTAAATATAACACGCTCAGAGAGGGCCTGCCTTGAGAATCATAACACCCTGGGCCCCTCACCCTGCCTGGCCAGGTGGCAGAATCACCTAGGATGTCAGAGCAGGAAATGGGGAGAGACGTTAGTCAAAGGAGACAATGTCTTCATGATGTAGGATATTCACTGAGAATGGATCTCAAGTGTTCTCACCACTTACAAATGGTAACTGTGTGAAAATATGACTGTGTTAATTAGCTGTATTGTAATTATCAGCTCGCTATATAATATGCATACCAAGATCTCATGCTGTATACTTCTAAGTATATACAATTTCAATGAAGTTTTTTTATTTGCTTTGTTTTTTGTTTGTTTGTTTTGGTACCAGGCATCGAACTCATGACCTTGAGCTTGCCAGGCAAGCACTTGAGCCACTGAGCTAAATCCCCAGCCCCAGAGACGACAGTCCCCGAGAGACCTCTCAAGCTCAGAGGGAGTGCAGGGATTGAACCAGCGACCTCCTGCTTGCCAGCTAGCAGGGCCGGGGACCTAACCCACTAAGCCAGATGCTCAGTTGGTACAATGAAGTTTTAAAAAAAAAAAATCAAAGCTGAGCATGGCAGTCCACACCTGTAGTCCTAGCTACTTGGGAGGCTGAGGCAGGGAGACTAAACCAAAGAATTTGAAGTCAGCCTGGGCAGCATAGCAAAACTCCATCTGATATACAGTATATCACCTGGGATACTGTTTAAAAGTACAGATGGCCAGGCCTCAACCCCCAGTAGGGGGTAGAACTGAAACATAGGGGCTTCATACCTGACTCCTATAATGTACATATGGAGAGAGTGAAGGACCCATGGTTATTCGAGGTGATGCTTCTGATCTAATAGGAACATTTCTCACCATTAGAATCTGGAGCCCCAGAGGGTGGCGCCCCAAGGGTGTCTCCTGGTCAATGCCCAATCTTGCGCCATCAGCCAGGCTGCCTGTCACCGCAGGGCATGGTGGCAAAGAGCCCAGCCTGCAGTCCCATCTGAGCCCATTACCATCACGGTTCAGTTCTCAGCTTGCCCTGTGACCTTTGGGAGTTACTGTCCCATGCGTGAGACAAGAGGACAGTCCCCAGATTTGTGGTTATTAGGGTGGAACCAAGTGCTGGTCCAGCGCGAGGCTGCGGACGCGCTCTGTGCCACTTGTGTTATTTCCCAGAACTGAAATCTTCGTGGCTGGAGGAGGGGGAAGGGTGACTGCTCAGGGTGTCAGGGCTACAGTGGGAACCAAAGTCACAGAGGATTCCATGGCCTCGCCACACTCTCCGGGCTCCAGGGAGGCTGTTTTCAGTCCTCCTGGGGTGCAGGTTTCCTTGCCAGACCTCACTGAGACGCTCTGTGCATCTTCAGCCCAGGGCTTGACTATGGGCAGTTTCCAGAAATATAAGTGGAAGGTCCCTCCTTGTCCTCTCGTCTAGCTCTGCGGTGAGCTTGGCCTCACTCTGTGGGTTCTGCGGGGAGTGCAAGAAAAAGACTGTAAAGGAAAATAGGCCAGGTGGGTAGGAAAGAGGGCTAGCTTTGAACTCATGGGTCAGACCATACCCATTTGAAAGTATTCTTGACCATCTAACAGTAAGAGAACTCAAGCTCTTTTAACTGAGTGCAATTCTAAATGTGGATGTGTTTTTATGTATAGTTATAATCAGTATGTAAATTCCATTCCCTGTCGCTTAACATTTCATATAAATCTTTTCATGCACTACTAGCTGTCATATTTTTTTTTTAGTTCTCATATTTCCATCACTGTTTATCATTACCAGTGTTACTTAGATTTTACCCTGAGCACTCCTGTCATCATTTTATTCAGACTTTCATGATTCCATTATGGTAAATAGTACAGTTGTGAACATCTTTGGGCCAATGACCCACATCCCTCCCCTTGGATACGTGGAATGTGTTTCCCTCAGCTGGGGGACTGGGCTAGTACATGTGAGTTATTTCATATTTAACCGGCTTGCTCTTCAGAAAGCCAGTTCTGAGTTAACTGGCAATAGTGCCAGTTTCACTCCAAACCCATGAGCATAACATATGATTCCTTTTCTCTACGCCTCATGACTTGTTCAGTGTGTTTGTAGCGGTTCCTTAAAGTTGTTTTCATTAGCATTTTTAAATGGTAAGGGATTTTCCATGCATTTCTAATTTTCCCAAGTCTTTTCATACACAGGGGGCACTGTGTTTGCTTGATGGAAAATCTAAGTTATGGTTTTTAGCCAGTTGTTAAGATGAAGGCCGAAGGCTGAAGGCTTCTGTGTACAGGTTGGGGGCATCACTGCGTTCAGTGGCTTTGATATCTGTTTACATAAAGAAAAATTTGGGGTGCTCACTGCATTTGCAAAGAGCAGCAGATCAGAGGCTGGCAGGTGGAAAAGCTTTCTCAAGGGAATGTTTTCGTTATTCCGAAGGTGTGTTGGATGGCGAGGATGACACCTGTGCTGTTAGAACCGTGTTTGTATTTTCTAGATTAAAAAAAAAATTGGAGTTTTCTTTAATTACCACTTTTTGTTATTTAATGTGCCACACAAGATGCATTAAAGATTTCATGTATCCATGAACATGTTACTATGTTGAATGCTCATCTTCCTGTTAGGGTAGCGTGGCTAGAAATCGATGCGCTTACAGCAAGTTTGCAAGCAGAATTCCAAGGCTGTGTTGGAGAGCAGGCTTTACTGAGCTGGCCTGGGCAGAGATAGAGCCCACAGGGATGGGCTTGCCAGCAGGACTTAGGCTGTGTGTGGGTTGTGGTTGGTGGGTTAAGATGCAAGATTTGAGTTCTAGTTCAGCCTCTACCACTTCAGCAGTGTCACCCTAAGCTAGCTGGCTCGGTCATTTTTCCTCATTTTCAGACTGGGAGGGACATCCCCCTTAGTGACATTGGCAAACTAACAAGACTCCAAAGACAAGAAAATGATACCATATGTAGTCCAGTCAGACTTTTTATCCATGAGTTCTGTGTCCATGGATTCAACCATGATTGAAAATATTTGAAAAAAAAACCCACGCCTATAGTGAGCAAATATACCGATGTTTCTTCCTTGTTGTTATTCCCTGGGAAATAGGATAAAGTAAGTATTTAAGGAACACTAACTGTATGAGGTATAAATCATCTTGAGACTATTTAAATTATTTGGGAGGTTCCAGGTGTGGTGGCACACAGCTGGCTATCAGCAGGCTGAGGCAGGGTGATTGCTATGAATTCAAGGCCAGCCTGGACTACATAAGGAGTTCAAGTCCAGCGTGAATTGCAGAGTGAGACTATTTCAAAACAATAAAATCGAACAAACACCCAAATGATCAAACAAACAAACAAAAAACAAAGTACGTGGAAGGATGTGCTTAGGTTAGGTGCAAGTACCATGCCATTTTATATGTGGGGCTTGAGCTTCCTTGGATTCTGGTATCTGCAGGGATCCTGGTATCAATTTCCTGCCAATATCAAGGGATCACTGTATGCAAATGTAAAAATCCGCTTCCCTCTGTCTGTTGCATTTTTACAAAATCTTAACTTAGATAAAGAATTGGATCTCTGTTCTACATGGCAGCCCTACAGCCGCTTGAAACCAACAAATCTATCCTCCATTGCCAAGACCCACTTCTCTCTTTGATTTTAGGGTTCTGCTCTGGGGGTCAGTGTCCCCAGTTTCCAGGCTTTAACTCCCTCACCCCGGAGCACAGACTCTGAAGCTCCAGCCCCCACTGAGAAGTGGGGAGCTGTGATCACGGGTATGCAAAGCCCCCAAAAATAAGCCCCCATCCTTTCTGGAGGTTTTCTAGAAACTTCAAGGTTGCAATGATGTTTTATGGTAACCATATCGGAGTGACTGACAGTGAGTTAGCTTTCACTCTATTTTTAAATCCCTGTTGTTGCTAAACCGTATCTTTCTCACCCCAAACTGGGGACAACTTATCTTTAATCTTCAAGAAGAATGTCACATTACTCCCTCTCACTCTCCTCTGCCTGTGAGGATTTTCAGAATCCTCTTCCAATCTAGCGCTCAACTTGGTGCTTGTGTTTGATGACCATGAACTCCTTGATACCAAATTAAAAGAGGTGGACATGGGCCGACTGTAACAACAGCCTGCCCTAGGGTGATACGGACATTCAGGCAGACTCGGGGAGCGATCCTCTGACGGTTATAAAGTCTCCCGCTATCATCTGGCCCACTCATTGTACTCTCAGGAAAATGGGGAAGCATCGAGAAACCCAACCGAAGCATTGATTCATCCTGGCACTAAATTTCCCTGCCCAGCCACCAACTTTGCATCCCACCCAGACAGGGAAATGAGATTTGCTGGATTTAGAGATTAGCATAGAGGACTAAGCCAGACTGGAAGCAGAGAAGTCCGAGGAGAGTTTCCTTTGAGCTTAGAGGGGACAAAGAATGTGATTTTGAACGGGACAGCATTCAGGGGGCCAGAGAGTGATAAGAACTTGGTGGAGAAGGAACTGTCTGAGGAGTCCATGCTTGTGGATAGCTCGCACCTGGTGTCTTGCAGTGTAAGGACACTGCAGGGGCCAGGTGGATATCCAACTTCAGAGGCTGCTGGTGGCCAGTGATCCTGAAATCTGCCCTCCTGCCCAGGGTCTTTCACTGTCTAAACAATGTTGGACTGGAACCAACTGTCATGAGCTGATGGCGCCCATTCCTCCCTGACTCTGTTCTCAGCGAGGTTCAGCCTTGGTGAAAGTAATTATGCCACAGAAATTGGCAAATGCTATAAATCAAAGCATCTCTTCCCAGGATGGCCAACGGCTGGACATGTACAAGTCTTCATCCGCACCATTCCTGCTGCCTCCTGGCTCATCCTCTCACCATATTTATATTTCTAAAATCAAAATCTGCTTTTACACAGGGTGAAGTTTAAATTCCTTAACATGTTCCCATCTTCTAGTTTTGTTTCCCGGAGATCCTTCACCTGCTGGCTTCCCCAGCCCATCACTGTGTTATTGCTTTTCCTGCTCCGGCTTGGTCTCCCTAAGGTCTCTAAGAAGGGGGCAGGGAAAAGGAAAGCAGAGAAAGAGGGAAGGAGGAAAGGGAAAAGGAATAAGAGAAGGAGGGAGGGATTGAGGGAAGGGAAGAGAAAAATGAGCCAGCCAAAAATCATTCATGAACTGGCAAATGAGGAGCAAGGCATGGTGAAGTATTTTGAAGGTTTGAGGAAGCAATGGGAACCGGAGATCAGGTAGGAGAGGAGAGGAATTTGATCAGCTGCCGGGATCCAAGGCCTTGAGCCAGCGAGGAGCAGCGGTTGCCTTTAAGGAACCATGGCTACACAGGCTGCTGTCCTCCTGAGGACCAGCCCTTACCAGCTGGCCTCTGGGTGGGCAGGCCTGGCAGCAGAGCAGCTCCTGGTGGGTAATGGGTGTGGGGGTGAGGAACTGTACGTGTGCTAGAGTCTCAACAAATTCTTTTAGAATTACACTGAATTGTGTGTAGCTGGTGGTAATTACAACCTTGCTGGTTCCTTCCTTTGCAAGGTAATGGGGAGGGCTGCTTGGAGAGGAGAGAAGTATTAACCGAAGGACAGCCGGGCAGCCTGGAGCAGTAGAATGCAGGCCTCCAAAAGGCTTGAGCCAGGCGAGGCGCAGCCTGAAGCTGGCAGGACCCAGCCTTGCCCTAGAGCAGAGAAGCAGCTCCACGCCGGGCCAGGTCACAGCAGTGAGTGAAGGGGCTGGGCACAGCAGTCCTCAGTGATAGGAAGGGGCTGTATTCCCGTGTTGTTGATGTGGAAATGGTGAGAGGAAGTGACTCAGAGATGGAGTGGAAATCAAGTGTACCTCTCATGACATCCTGACTTCCACCAGACCCCAGGGGCTGCTGCTTGGGCTGTGTCCTGTGAGGGCTTCCTTCCATGGAACATGCTTCTGTGTCTTCACAGGCCCTTGAGTGCTCAGGGCAGGAAGGGACTTGGGGTGGGCGGGTGCCACAGAGGCAGCCCTGGAGCCCTGGAGACAGGAGCTGCCGGGACCTCCTACGCCTGCACTTCTGAGGCCAGGCCCAGGAGAGGGTGCACTGGCAGTGGGTTTCCAGTTCTTTTGTCCACCAGTTCACAGGCATTGAAAAGGTGCATGTGCCAACAGTGGAGTTTACAGAAGTAACTTAGCATTCACCACAGAATTCTTTAGAAAGGTGATCTTAGCCTTGCGAGAGGAAGAGGAAGCCTATGGAGGGCACCTCGTCCACACTGTATAGCTCGGAAGCCTCAGCGACTTTGGGCCAAAATTATCAAAACTGCTGTTGCAAATATATACTAATAAAACTTTCTAGAAAGCAAGTGCAGTTTGATTCCACGCTATGCAAACATAACCAGGGCACAACTGACTCCTGATATTTCCAAAGAAACTATGGTTGCCATTTCATAAACAAATGAACGTTGTAAATCCAGTGTCTTTATTCTTCCCCTTTTGCCATGGACTCCCACAAATGTCAAGGCCCCCTTCCAGGTACGAGCCACTGTTAGGGAGCCCTGACCTATCTAGGCTTGTGTTTCCAGGCATCTGACCTGCCCATGGCAGGGCATTGGTTGATCCCTAAGCATAGTGGGACATAGCAGCACCGATGTCCGTGTCTGGTAATTAGCATTAGTCAGGAGGGCAGCATGATGTCACCGAAGCAGCTCACATATCTGACTCATTCAAACCTGGGTTAAGACTCTCTGTCCTCAAGGCTGCCACACTGCACCACTGGACCATTACTCACCGTCAACTCTGCAGTTGGCAACATGGTGGCCTGAAGTCTGACGCTTACCAGTGGGGTGCTCTGGACAAGGTGACCTCCCTGGGTTCAGCATGCTGTCTTGGAGCATGCCGCTATTATTACCTATTTGTAGAATTTTTCTGAAAGGTAGAGATTCTTTATGTAAACACAGTGGCCCACAGTACTAGTTCAGCAAGACATGGCGTTGCCTTGCAGTGTCTGCCAGGGCAAGAATCATGTCTTCCTGTGCTGTTTGTCCCCATAGCCCAAAACCTTCCCCGGGCCAGGAACATAGCACTAGGTACCATGGCAACCTGGGACATCTGGAAGGGAATTAACTCCTGCTCCAGTTGCCTTTTCCTTCAAGCAGGTAAATGTCTTGCCATTCTGGAAGAACAATTGTTTATTTTTTTCCTGAAGGTTCTGAGCACTTAGAGACTGAACAGCCTCCTTTTCAGGTTTGGGCCAAGAAGTTCTTGTAGCCAATCAAAACTTTTCCTGTTTTAATTTGGGCACATTTCCTTGTGTTTGTTATTCTTTGACTGGGACTTCAGCAGATCTGGGGGCTGGGAGGTAAGCTGGAGCCTGAGATGGCTTGGAGCCAGTGTTCTCACTAGTGCCACAGCATGTAGACACCTCTGACACCAAGAAGTGTGCCTGGGTAGCCCGGGACACGGGGGCGGGCAAGCATTGGGGCTGAAAGAGCCAGGAAATGTGTCATGAGAAGACCGCAGCACTTTTGACTCACAAGTTAAGAGTCAAACACTTTGTGATCATCCAAAGCCAGAGACCAACTATTGATGAGAAAATTCAAATAATCAGGCAGAATTTGAAGGAACAGGCCAGTTCTTTGAAGAATTTGGAGGAACAGAAATTGGAGCATCCCAAAGTATTGTGCATACAGTGATGTCCACTGGCAGCCTGAGATCAGCCATGGTGGGGGTATTTACACCACGGAAAGTGGCAAAAACAAAATCAGGACTTTTTTTCTTTGCCCTAAAGAACTACTGGTAGGTGGAACAAAAAAATAGGAATACAGATAGTCATGCAAGATTTTTCAAGTAAAAACCTGAGACAAATAATAGCCTTGATGGGAGAGACTGCCCCTGCCTTCTGCTTTGTTGTCTATAGTGAAGTTCCTGTATGTTTCCTCTCTTCCTCCTCATGACGCCTCTATAAGGAAAACAGGGCAAGCAGCACTGTCTCCACTCTCAGGTGGGGAAAATGAGGCTGGAGAGATTAAGCTACGGGGTCTTACAGCCTGCTGGAGAATGAGCAAAGCCCCAGCACAGGAAAGATAATGCTTTCAAAGCGAGGCAGGGCTCAGGGTTCTCTGTAGGCTGGGACACTCAATGCTGGGTGGACACGTTGGTCCTTGCATGTTGTCTGTGCCATGCTCAGTACCCCTTTTTCTGCACCTGTACCCCTTCTTCAAAGGCAATTGAGCATGTGGGAAGAATTCTGGACTTGGCTTCTAACTCGCTTTGAGATCCAGTTTGCTTCTTAGCAGGCATGAGGCCTTGAACAAACGCCTCAGTCCTGGAGTATCTTTCCCCATCTGTGAAACAGGCCTCATTATTCTTGCCTACCTCCCCGCATTGCTGTGCACAACACTTGTGTTTCTTCTTGAGATTTTAAATAATACTTATTTTTTAAAATAAATAACTACATCAGAGGTTGTGACTGCAAAGGGCTAAATCAGAACCAAGGGGCTTGCATTGGACTGGAGGCACAGGTAGGTGCTAAGTGACTGAAATGACTTTGTCAAAGCATTTCCACCTGAGCCCCATGGGCCGCTGTGACTGATGGAGCTGGGAGAAGCTAATGGGCAGAGGAAAGGGGCGTCTTGCAGCTTCCTGCTGATTCCCAGCATGTCTGTCTCTGAGAGCTGCGCGGAGGCCAGGTGGAGGCTATCGGCATGGCCAGGGTGGGCCTGGCTCCTGGCTGGGCCAGCCCCTGCTTGGTCAGGCTGGAAGACGGGTCCACGCTCATGGTCCCACTGTTTTCTTTATAGATTATACTTTCAGAGCAGTTTTAAGTTCACAGCAAAATCGAGGGTTTCTGTGTGTCATACCTCACAGCAGAGCACATTTGCCGCATTGGGCAAAGGCGCATTGACTCATCCTTTTCACCCAGTGCGTGGTTTACACAAGAGCTTGCGCTCAGGGGCGAACCTTCCGTGAGTTTGCACAAACATATAAAGACCTGTATCCACCACTCCAGCCTCCAAGTGAATTGTTTTATTGCTCTAAAAACCTCTGAGCTCTGTCTTTTCACCTCTCCTTCTCCCCAGATCCTGGCAACCATTGATTTTTTTTTTTTACCACCTTCACACTTTTGCCTTTCCCAGAAGGTCATACAGTTAGAATCACACAGTGTTTAGATTTTTCAGATTGGCTTCTTTTACTCAATCATATACACTTAGGGTCCTTTCATGTATTTCGTAGCTTGACAACTCATTTCTTTTCAGGGCCAAGTAATATTTCATGATGTGGATACACCTCAGTTTAGTTATCCATTGAACTACTGAAGGGCATTGTGGTTGCTTCCACATGCTGACAATTATGAACAAAGCCACTATTAGCATCCCTAGACTTCCTGTGGGCATAAGCTGTCTAGTCCTCTGGGTAAATCCTAGAGGGTGCAATTGCCGGACCTTCTGGTAAGAACATGCTTGCTTTTGGAAGTTAACGGGAGGCCTGTGCAGCCCTGAATCTCCACCAGCAGTGAGTTTCTGCTGACCCTGTTCAGGTTGCATTTTTACATGCTCTTGGCTCCTCGAGTTTAAAAGCACCCCCTTTGCTTGTACCACCAGCTCAGCAGCTGGGGCTCAGAAGCATCTGAAGGTCTCCCCCACCCCCTTCCCTGTGCCAGCATGGGCTTCTGACTCCTCTGCCTGTCTCTGCTCCCACATTTCCTCTGCCAGACAAGGCTTTTCTCCTCCTACTCTTCTCATGACATGCAGGACCTGTAAACACGGAGCACGCCAGCCAGATCCCTTGAGTTTTAGTGGCACACCTTTTCTACGTCACTGGCTTCTCTTACCCTTTGCCCAGGGCATTTCAGGGAGTGGCTGTGGCCTCTTACCTGTGCTCTCAGGTGAGGGTGCTGGCTGGGTTGAGGGGATACCTTTCAGGGCCCACAAGCTGCAGATGCACCCATCTTCTCACTGGGGGTGCTCTGGGGGCCTGTGGTGTAAACTGCAGGTGTCGACATAGTGCCTTTCCTTCCCACCAGGAGGACTCGGCAGCACCACCGGTGCCCAGGTCCTCCGTGGCCTCGCAAAGGCAGCCGTGGGCTTTTGTTGATAGCGCCCTAGGATTTCTGTCTTGGTTGGTTCAGGCTGCTGTAATAAAGTAACATGGATGAGGTGGTTTATAAACAGCAAATATTTGTTTCTCACAGTTCTGGGGCAAGAAGTGCAAGATCAGGGTGCCGGCACAGTAGGGCTCTGGAGAGGACCCTCTTCCCAGTCACACATTGCTGACTTCTTGTTCCATCCTCACATGGCAAAAAGGAGGCTAACAAAACTCTCTTGGGCCCGTTGGGTCCTTTATCAAAGGATGCTAATCCCACTGATGAGAGGTACAGCCTCATGGCTCAATTGCCTTCCGAAATCTCCACCTCCTAATACCACCACCTTGGGGTTGAGGTTTTAACTCAATGGGTTGCACCCATTCGGTTCATTGTAAGTAGCGTTTAGTTCCTGGAGACAGGCAGTGTATTCCACGCCACTTCCTTCCTCCCGCAGATGCCTGTCTCACTGACGGCCTGTCTCCTGAAGGACTTGTCTGCATAGTAACTCATAGAAATAGGTGCCCAGGGCCACTGACCCAAACGATATGCATGCTGGGTCCTGAAGCCGGAACCAGCTGTGCGAGTGGTACTTACACAGCTGTGTACAGTTCCTGTTCCTAGTTTCATACCCCCGACTTTCATGTGTGCTCTTAGGGGCCAGGTCCCTTCTCTCATCGCCACATCCTCCATATTCTTCCTCGGCTCCCAGTGGCTGGCTCTGGATCTGTGACCCTAAGGGCCTTCTTTGTTCTCTTTCACACAGAATTGGCTGGGAAAGCTGGGGACAATGACTCTTAAAAGGACAATATAAACACCCAGGCCCTCAGTCTGGAGGGGAAGGTGTTCTGTCCAGGATTAAGTGTCCCTACAGGATTAAACAGGAGTTTCCAAGAGATTCCTCAACAGATAGCTCTTTTTTTTAAGATCTCTTGCCTCCCGCATCACACATTTCTCCCTCTCCTAGTGGTGTTTCCTGGGGTTACCTCTCAGATGACTCCCCCTGATTCCTGGTTGTCTTAAGGTGAAAAGGAGCTGCAATGCCTCTCTCATACAGGGCAGAGCATTGGCTCACAGGACATGCTCAGTAGATGCAATGGCACGGACTTGGGGGATGGATGGATGGATAGGTATAGAGATCCAAATATACTACTAGAAAATATATATTTCCCCACAATAATAGTGTTATATATATATATATATATATATATATGTATATTTTTATTAGTATTTTTTCTACAGTAAAGCAGATTGGACACTCTCTTCTCCATCAGATTTGTCCCCATCTGTGGCTGCCCTTGAGAAACCGAGCCTGGGACTTCTTCTTTTCTGCCCATCTCTGACCTGAGGACCCAGCCCACTCTTCCCTTCATTCTTAAAACGCCTCACTGCATCATCATCGTATACGTTTACTTTTTTTTTTTTTTTAAGCAGTGACTCTTGGAAGCTAATGACTGTCTGCATCGTCTTTTCTTAGGGCCCAGCACGGTACGAATAAGTGAAAGTAGGCCGCGCATCCATTTTACAGATATTCTATTTCATATTTTTATTTTAAGATTGTCAACTCCATTATTTTGTCCCCAATTCTTGGTGTAGGAATTTCTCCTCTAAAACTGCAGCCTCTTGTGTGATGCAGGCTCCTGTTTTTCCTGCACAGTTGGGTTTTGGGATGAAAGCTGAGCTCATGCTAGAGCAGCCCACCCAGCCCAGGCTGGATGTTAGTTAAATTCTGGGAGTTTCATAACTACCAGTATCCAGGCCTCATCACAAACCTACTTGGCAGCAGCTCTGAGGACAGGCCCCGGAGTCAGTGTTCCAGTGACCCTTAAGGTTTCCTGGGTAACTTTTCTGGAGACTTGGTTGACACTACCAGTCCAGAGCTAGAATTTTTGTCACTTCTTTTGGCCACTTCCGCTTTATAGGCTGAGGAAGTAAACCTTCCTGAGTGGATGGATCCAGCGGCCGGGACCAGAGGTGCTGAGATTCAGGGCAAACTGCAAATTCCTAGGCTTCTTCCAGTCCGCAGTGGCAGCAAGCCAGGCTCCCATCAGAACTGGCCTGAGTCCTCTAGGGGCCCAGCTCTGCACCCTCCCACCCTGCCAAATGTGCTTCCACACTGGGCAGTGGGGGCGGCGGCATTTGTCCTAGCGTGCAACAGATGCTCTGTGTGATGAGCTCCCGTGGGACCCAAGCCTCCTACCCTGAAAGCTCTGACTGCAGCAGAGGCTGGGACAGACATGTCATCTCCTGAGAGCCTGGACCCCTCCCAGCCCTTTCTTGTCTTCTTTCTTCCTGTTCCCTCAGGGCTACTTATTCTCCACGCTGCTTCTCGGCTTTCTCCCCTTGTCCCTGCGATGTTCTCTGGTCTCACCCCTTGCTTTTTCTGCTCTTCTGCCCCTTGGAACTTCGCTGCGGCCACCTCTTCCCACAGCTGAGGGCCCCTTGCTTGGAAGCCAGTGGAGGGGGATACCAGGGCTTCTCTCAGTGGAGGGGGGTGCCAGAGTCCCAGGAGAGAGAGTTTGCATGCTGGGGAACCATACATTTTATAAAGCCTGCGTTGTATGATGTGTATGCAACCTGCTTCATTGCACTGCAGCCTCCAGAACAAGAAAGCCACTTTGAGGGAGGTTGAAGAATGTGTCGTTTGCATCCCTGGGGCCTGTAGAAATCCACTTCATGGCTGTCCCACTCCTGTCTCTGCAGGACTGCGATGTTCTGGTCCTAGCTGTGGTCTGAGAGGATGTCCGGGGTGTCCGAACCCCTGAGCCGAGTGAAGGTGGCCACGTTACGCCGGCCTGAGGTCCCCCCAGAGCCCATGGTGGTGGTTCCAGTCGACGTGGAAAAGGAGGACGTGCGCATCCTCAAGGTCTGCTTCTATAGCAACAGCTTCAACCCTGGGAAGAACTTCAAACTGGTCAAATGCACTGTCCAGACGGAGATACAGGTAGGTGTGGCAGCCTCTGTTCTCTCCCTTGGTCCCTCCTGTCCTTCCTGGGCAGAGGAACAGCCTTCCTTCAGCCTCCTAGGCTGTCTTGTGCCACCCGTGGTCAAGGAGGAAGTTGGTCTTGGGAGGAATGTTTCTCAGACTGGTTTCCGGGTGCGTGCACCCTGCATCTTAGTGGTAAGATGTGTACTAGTCACCTGAGGAGAGCTGATGGGGCATTTAGAGATGCCCCAGGCCAGGCAAGTGGTCACCAGGCCTTTCTGAGGCAACGCTTTCATTGGCTCAGGCCCACCTCAGATCGCAGCGGCTGTTTTGCAGATGCAGGTATGCATGTTCATCAGGACACCTGGACCTCAAAAGCCGGTGCACCTTCACCAGATCCGTACAAAATTATCATCGAAAGCAGAGTTCCAGCTCTCTTGCTGATTTTAATCACCTGCAAAATTTTTGCCAACCATTTTTCAGACAGAGGACTAAGATTGAAGATATACAAAGAACTGAAAAAAGTGAGATCTAGCTGCCCTCCCATTACTGAGGCATTTAGAGCCTAAGTGAGCCACTTTCTCGACCCTCTTGGTGAATCTTCTGACAGCTCCACGAGCTGGGTGCGGTGCAAGTACAACCTACCCCTGCCTAGAACCTCTCTGGGTGGGGAAAGTGACGGCAGAAGAGAAAGCGGATTTTATTCTAAGAAGGCTGCTTGGAGGGTCTGTGATTTGAACAAAGGGAGCAGGAAACTTTGGGGCAAACTCCCCAGGTCAGGGATAGCCAGATTAGCTAGCTATGGCCATGCCATTACCAGCTCTTCTGCTATCCTAAAAGCCAGTGTCCCCACGGTCTGAGTGGCTCCAGCACACACTGTGTTTCCACAGCAGAATGGATGTGACCAATTCACTCACTGTCTTGGTCAGTGGCCACCACCATTTAGGACTCATTGATACCTTCTTCTTCCTGTAACTGATTTGATTAGGGGCTCATTTACTCCTGGTATGATTTCCGATATGAAATCATTGATTGGCCCGGGAGCAAGCCCTGGCCTCCTCCTTCCCGGAGATGCTTTCTTATGTCCAGAGCTCTCCACTTCTTGAGTCCTCCTCAAGTGGTGATGTCATTGGCTGTGACCTTCACTAGCTCGTCTTTGAGAAGTTACCTGATTTCCAAGTTTGGGAGTCACTTTATTGCCCTTCTGTGCTGAAAATTCCGAGACATCTGGTTGGTTCTGCTTAGGATACGTTCTGTGGTGTTAGTGGCAGGACGGGCCTGAAGGATAGGTGGGATTTAAAGCAGCAACACTGGGGAGAAGGGCTTTCCAAGAAGAGGAGACCGCCTGGACAAAGGCTGGTAGGTTGCCTAACAGCACATACTCTGGTTTGCCTGGAACAAGAATATACTTAGAAAAGATCTAAAGTCAGATCAGAATGGGATGTTGACAGCAGATAATGGAGGGCCTAGTAGATCAGACTTGGAGTCACCCAGTCAGCCAGGCACTGGGGAACAACATACTTTTTAATCAGGGGAGAGATTTCCTACAGTTGCACAATGCCTAGTGAGTGTTTAAGGGTGAAACTACCACAGGCTTCTAGAAAGGGGAATGCGACCTGGGCTCAGGAAGAATGGCTAGTGCTTGAGCGCCTCAGAAAAGCTGCAGGATAGAGGTGAAGGACAAATGAAAGGAAATTACATCAAAGAATTTATATCCAAACCTTCTGAGCTTCCCGCTTTTGATATCTCCTGCAGAGGGACTGTCACATTCTGATGTCAGTGTCACCTGCTTGCAAAACCACCTCTGCTTCCAGCTGAATGCTGCTGCATCTGTATCGGTCATGTGACTTCGGACCTAACCGCTTTACCCATTCTTCCTGAGCCCAGGTCGCGTTTCCCCTCCTGGAGGCCTGGGGTAGTCTCACCCGTAAAGTCTTAGCCCATGGAGATCAGGCACGGCTGTAGCCTTGCTGTAAGGGTCAGAGATGACAGCTGAGAAGTATATAGCACACAGTAGGGTCTCAATTACTAAATGGAAGTTCTTGATTAGGAATCTCCAAGGGTTACTAATTGTCCAAAGAATAAAGTTCAAATTGTCGTCTTTTGGTGTTTATCCCCTCATCTGTCTTATTTCTAAACTGGGAAGTAAGATGATCACATTTGTGTTCTAAAATAACACACGGTGTTCTGCAAGATGCTAAGACATGTGCCCTGGAGAGTGGATTTGATACTCAAAGAAGTTTGGGAAATGTTTCGACAGCAAAACTTCTCAGGACCTTAAATAGGCAGCTATGCCTGGTGACTCTAAGACGGAGCTGCAGAGACCTCTTTAACTCTCTCACTCTTCCTCCTTTCTTCTTTCTCCTTTCCTTTTTTCTCTCCCTCCCTCACTTTCTCCCGTTGTTATGGTAGCAGTAGCGGTGCTGGGAATGCACCCAGGGTCTTGCGTATGCTGGGCAAGTGCTCCACTGCTGAGCTGCAGGCCCAGCCCTAGAGTAAGGCTTTTCCTAAATAAACCCTTCTCTTAAAGTTGGACCACTAGTTCTTTGCCCCCTAAACCTGCCAGGAGAGCAGGAAAGATGGAGAGAGAAAAACTGGTGTGTGGGAGGCGAGTTAGGAAGTGTGGCCACCTTGCAGGAGGGGAATGGTGAGGATTTGAAGGAGTGCAGTTGAGAACAAAGATAATTCAACAGATTCAAATTCATCTAAGGAGACAGAATCAACAGAATTTAATGATTAACCAGATGTAGGAAGGAAAATAAATGAAGAAGACAGGATGACTCAGACAGGATGACTTTGCTTGGGTAACCGAATGGGTGCTGGTGCCACTTGTTGAGAAAGGAAGGCCATGCTGAGATTTTGGCTTGCTTGTGTCGAGAGAGGTCAAGTCGGATGAGGCCTGGGTGCACCGCCTTCCATGACAGGGCTGTCTCTGTGGAGGGATGGGCTCAGCAGCCAGCATGCAGTGGGCGGGCGACATGGAGGATAGCAAACACTGCACACAGCTTTCTCATGATTGGGCGGAAAGAAGAGGAGGCAGGAGGAGACTGTCACCAGCAGACAGAGCATCCTATGTGAAAGTCCTAGAGTAGAAAGGCACGTGGCAGGTTCGGGGCTCAGATTCCCACGAGACTGACTCCTTAGACCATGTGAATAACGTGCCTTTCCTCTGGGAAATCACTGATATCATTATGTGAGTGATGTGAGACCGTGTTTTGAAAAAATCATTTTGATCACATAGTGGAAAACAGACTAGAGGAGAACAAGAATGGATGCGGGCTGATGTTAGGTGGCTGTGGTGCCAGCAGATGAGAACTGACACCTGGACTCATGCGTGGAGATGGTGATGGCGATCATGGCAGGAGCGATGCTGGTGGTGATGGTGATGGTGCTGACAATGGTGATCACAGTGGTGGCAGCGAAGTAGGGGGTGACGATGGCTGTAGTGACAATCGTGATGGTAATGATGAGAACACTGTTGGTGGTCATCGAGATGGTGACAGTGGTCATGATGGTAGAGATGTTAGAGGTGATGGTGATGTGTTGATTGCAGCTAGGACTTTTGAGAGCACCTCATAAATGCTCTCCCATTACCTTCTCAGAAGGATTCTATGACGTACGTAATGTTATCATCTCTGCTTTATATATAAGGAAGTAAGTGTGGAGGAGCTCAACAAATTACTAGGAAGTGGCAGGGTTTATTTTGGGACCCAGGCAGAGTCTGCACTCGTAACTGACGCTCTAAGGAGAAAAGGTGATTGTAACCCCCAGGATGGAGGCGATGAGTGCAACGCTTGGGTGATGGATAGGACAGGAATGAGGAAGTCAGGTGTGGAGGAGAGCACCCTGGCTCAGATGGACAGGGCCCCCTTCCCTAAGATGAAGGACACTAGAGGAGAAACCAGGAAGTGGGGAGTTCGCACCTTCAGTTTTGGGCCACGGAATGCAGTTGAGGTGCTTAATCATTTTCGCATGGAAAATCTGAGTAAATTGTTGGGTACATGGCTCTGGGGGAGAGGGCCTAGGCATCTCAGTGTGGTCAGCCTCTAGATGGGGTTGGAGCTGTGGCCGTGGGTGAGATCACTGAGGAAACAGTCTAATTCTTCTATTCCACAAATACTGGCTTGGGCACCCCTGGGGCCAGTGCCGGGCCGGCTGTGGTCTGGAGTCATCAGTGTACACCCCCAAACGCAGGTGAGCACCCTGCTTCCACAGGGCTTCCCGACCCAGAGAGGCAACTGTTACTGCCCCACTCCAGTGAATAACCTTACACATGGAGGCCAGTGGCCTGACAGGAACTAGATCCAGGGAGAGCTCTTCCCACAGAGCAGTGTGATCCAAACCTTTCCTCAGAAGGTTCCTCAAATCCTGACCCCTTGCCTCACTTGGCTGTGTCTGAGCAAACTGGAGGCAATGCCAATTCGCCCTGGCACAGCCAGGGGGCCGTGCGCTTCCGAAACACAGCGACTGCATGCTTCCTCGCTGAGCTCCTGTCTTTATCTTTCTCCCCAACTCCTTCCTATGCAAACACGGTATCTTCAGGATGCGCTTTGTCTGGCTGTTAAAAGCAATGGAGATAATCACTGGCTTTGACGCCTAGGACCCAACAAAACCAAGCAGGCATTAGAGACTCGAGCAATGTGCTAAATGAGAGCTGTACTTTGCTCTTCCTGATTTTCCACTTCCCTTTTGTTTGCTATTCATAGGAAATTGTGTTTGTTTGGGAGCTCTGAAGCTCTGTAGCGAGCAGAAGCTTATATCATTATATTTTCCTCTAACATGCTAATTTGCTTGTCTGGGAAAGGGATTAAGATGACATTTTCAAAACAACTGGCAGAGCATCACCCAGATGTGCCCGCACAAGGTGTAGCCTTCATGTTCCCATGTTCTCTATGTCTCTGTCTCTCTGTCTCTGTCTTTGTATCTCTGTCTGTCTGTCTGTCTGTCTCCCCACTCCTTTTTTCCTCTTATTGTCTTTTGGGTAGAGTGACACATTGTCCAGTGCCCTGCCAATCCCAAAAATATATGACCACCTACTTTGCAGTGCCATGCCCTCACCTCTGCCTGCCTGGCACACTGACCAGCTGACCTGTGCTCTGCAGATGCCCATCTCTGCTCATTGTGGGACTGTCTGCTTCTCACACAGGACATTAAGCATTTTTCTATGGTACAGTGTGGTCAGAGTTGCTGGTGGGACCCCACATCCTAACTCCTCTGCCATGGCCACCCTCTACTGTACTGAAAAGCTGCTTTCAGGGCTTATCCTTGCTTCATCCTGAAGCTTCACCACACACAATGCCAGGAGGGGCAGGAACTGAAGCCATCCTGTGCCTTTTGCACATTGTCCCTGTGCTTCTCTCCGCCCACAGCAAGGTGTCCAGGCTGCAGGGGTGATCCTGGGTGCTGTTTGCCCAGCACAGGAGGAAGGTAGAGTCCAGTGCCCAAATGCAGCCCACTATCCACACTTACGCTCGCTTCTGTCCCCTGTGAGTTTAGTAGCCATATTGAAATCCCAATATTATATGTTATAATCCAAATATTGTAGTCCTTTTTCCAACCCATCTCCCAATCCAGAAAGTTATATTTGTAATCCAATAGAAATGTTATTGGAATTCCACCAAGTTAATTCCAATTTACTACCTCCAATGCAATCCACTATGAGATTAGGGACACTAAACTCACAGTTAAGGGCAGCCAAGGGGTCGTAAACCGGATCCAAGTGAAGATATGAGGACAAAGGCCTTGATCCAAGGTGTCTCCCAGAATTTTTCATTGTGTGAAGAAGGCAGTGGTTCATGGATGAGTGAAAGTGAGGATGGCGGGAACTACATGAGTAACCTGAGCTGGCTAGCCAGGTGGAGAGAAAGACATCTTTGTAAAATGTAGGGAGAATGATACTACAGAAGGACCAGTCTGCATTCAATTAAGGTAGCAATGGAATGGTCTTAGGAGGCTGTTGCTTCAGTTTCTGATATGTAAACTTTTTCGCCCTGGGGAGTTACAGCCTCTCACTTTGAGGTTTATACCCAGCTGGCATTCCTGGAGCTGACTGGCTCTGCCATCCCATTGTGCTTCAATCTTTTGCAGAGAGCACTATGCAAGGAAACAGGAAACTGTCAGCCTAAAAGATTACACACTAGCACCTTAGCTGGCCTTATTTGTATTGCTTAGAGCCTATTGAAGGGAGAATGGAATAGCATAGCCTGCTCTGTACATATCAGTATATGGAAATAAGACTCCATTTAACTAATGGTGCAGCAGTTGTTATGCATTTAAGGCGAGGTGCCCAGGTCATCTTCTACACGGCCACCCATTGACTTCCTCAAGAGACAAGATGCAAATATTGTGATATACTTCCCTATACCATTGGACATTCACCCCCATGAGCTTGCTAACCAGATGCAGGGTATTATGGACTGAATATTTATGAGCCCCCATGTATTTGTTGAAGCACTAACCTCTAATGTGATGGAATCTGCATGCAAAGCCTTTAGAAGGTATTATGATATCAATATTGTTGTCCCCTAAAACACTTACATTGAAATTTAGTATCCAGTGTGACAGTGCTGGAAAGTTACTAAGCCATGAGAGTTGTAGTCTCATGAGTAAGATTAGTGGCTTAGGAAGAAGGCAAAGGGAGCACCTTGTGCTCTGCCTTGTGAAGACACAGCAAGAAAGCACCATTTTGTAACCTGAATCTGCTGATGCCTTGATCTTGGGTCCCTCAAACTCTAGAACTGAGAGCAATAAATTTCTAATGTTTGTAATTACCTAGCCTGAGGCATTTTGTTATAGTAGCAGGAACCAAGATAGGAAGAACTTAGGTTTAAATGAGGCAATGAGGGTGGGGCTCCCATAATGGGATTAGTGCCCTTATAAGCAGAGAAGGAGAGACCAGACTACTTTCTCTTGTCTCAGCCCTATCAGGATACAGCAAGGAGGCACCATCTGTGAGCCAGAAAGTGGACCCTCCCTGGGACTGACAGCTTGATCTTAGACTTCCCTCAATCAAAGAAACAAATGTGTAGGTTTACCCATCTATGAGGTGTGATCAAAGAATACAGTGAATGTTTAAGTTAAAAATTGTAAGAGTTTATCACAAAAAATACACATTCTATTAATCCCCCCTGAAAATATTCTTTCTTACATTGAGCACATTTATCCCATTGTTCTTGCCGCTTTCCAAAGCAGTTCAGGAAGTCTTCTCTTGTGAGTGTCTTTTTGTGACTGCCTTGATGTCCTGAATGAATTCAAAATATTTACAGTAATTGCTGCCAGACAAAGACATGATGCTGTGTCCTCATCACTTTATTCACTGAATCTGGCACCGTGCAACTTCTGGCTCTTCCCCAAGCTCAAAAGGGCCATGAAAGGTAAATGTTTTAATTCAATTCAGGATGCATAGGCAGCCACAACAGCACAACTACAGTCATTCACAAAAAAGGGGCCTCCAGAGCTGCTGCAGAAAGCAGCAGTGACAGTGGGATAAATGTGTTCAGAGAGAAGGGGAGCACTTTGAGGGGATTCATGGCAATGCACCTTTTACTGTAATACATTTTTTAATTTAAGCATTCACTGTATTTTGGCTCCACACCTCATAGCAGCCCGGCTGACCCAGACCTGGGCCTCTGCTCACTGTGGTGCCGGAGCAGTCTCTGGCCCTCAAGCCACTGGCTCAGCTGCTGTTTCCAGTGCAGTCCTTGCTGCCCTCCTGTAGATCTTCTAAGACAAGGCCTCAAATTTGGGATGCAGAAGGACTGGACGGGAGGCAACCTGTCCCGGCAACTTGTCACTTCTGAAAGAAAGTTCATACAATGAGTATAGAAGGAATCACACAAGTATGAGAGCAGTCTCTGGAACAGGAGAGGAGAGGGCCCAGCCAGGAAACCACAGGGCACCCACGGTGATATAAAGAGAGGCACGTTCACAAGGCCTCCTCCTCTCCACTCCCCCACCCCCGTTTCCTGTGCGTGCTTCCAGCCTCCAGCCCACACAGACACCTCTGGGTGCACAGGCAGCACTGGGGGCCTCTCTTTATTTATCTGTATGCTTAGATTCATGACATCGACAACTTAGTAGTCAGGTGTCTGTATTTTTGCTTCTATTTTTAATCTGGTGGTTGCATTGCTGAATGTTAGAGGCTTTTATCACCTCAAATTGAATGCTTTCAGAGTTCTTAAAGTTCTGCTAACTCTTAGCATTTTGTTCTTCAATCACTTTTTAAAAAGCAGCCTTATGTGTGTGGAGGACTCAGAACTTGTACAGCCATTGTGTTAGCTTCCTGTTGCCACCATAACAAATAACTACAGATCTGATAGCTTAAATCCACCGAAAATGTTCTCTCACGGTTCTGGAAACCAGAAGTCCGCAGTCAAGGTGTTAGCAGGGCATTAGTCTTTCCAGTGGCTTTAGTATACATCCTTCCCTGCTCTTCTGGCTTCTGCTGTTCCCTTTGTTGTGGTAGCATCACCTCAATCTTTGTGTAGCCATGATTTCCTTCTGTGTGTCCCTTAGGAGGACACTTGTCAATGGAGTTAAGAGCCACCCAAATGTCCAGGATGACTTCATCTTGAGATTCTTAATTACATCTACATCAACCCCTTCTCCAAATCAAGTCAGCTTGACAGGCCGTGGGAGGTAGGATGTTGGCAAATCTTTGGGGGGGGGCTCCCTCTTAGTTCCCCACAGCCATCTGTTAGGAGTGCAGTGTTTGTCCCTGGTTTTCGTACTCAGGTATACACAGACCAGCACGCAAGGCGCAGAGGTGATTGTGAGCACTTTGCGCATGTTTGTACATCCACACAGCTGGTCTCCTGGCACTGACCTCTGAGCCCGCTGACACAAGTCTACCATTTCTTCCTTCTGCTGGGTATTTTCAGCTGGCAGCCAGCCTGTGGGGTGTGTGCCCTGGTGGGAGATTTCCTGTGTTGCTATGTGACACTTTGTATTGGTGCCTTGTTGCTCCTCAGGTGACCTCATCCAGTCCCCTAGTTTATGATTGGCTTTAATGATGCTCCTAATAGTGATGCTGATGCCACATCTCTGCCCAGGTGCCCATGACTCCAACTCCTTATCTACTTGCCCGCTTACCATGTCCACTGGATGTCCAACTTTTATGTTGACCAAACTCATCACCACCTCCTCAAATTCTGTTTTTCATCCAACTTCTTCCATTATCTGCAGCTCCATTTCTTCTATCTATCATGTCTAGGGTCATCCTTAGAGTCCTTCTTTTCTCCCACTTCACTGAGTCCTTTGAGGACTCACATCAACAACATGCAAACTCTGCCTTCCTTCTCGCCACCTCAGTTACCCTTGCCTTAGTTCAAGCCATCAGCATCTCTTGCCTGGAATGACATATTTGTCTAACTGCTTTGTTCTTATCCCCGCATGGTCCATTCTACAGCTAGCAGTAATGGCAAGTTTTTAAAGCATAAGTGAGAAGGCCCTGAGTTCAATTCCTAGTGCCAAAAGTTAAATCAATCAGTCAACCCTGGGTTAGTAGAGGGGCATATTTAAAGCATAGCTTACATTACATCATTGTTCTGCTTTAAACTCTCCTATGTATCTTAAAGTGAAATCCAAAGTCCTCACCTTGGCTTACTTGGGGTCAGCAAGTATTGTCATGTATGCTGCATAAGGCTGAATATAGCCTGCCATTCTTGTTTTTGTAAGTAAAGTTTTATTGAAACACAGCCATACTTACTTTTTTGTCTGTGGCTGCTCTTGAATGACAAAGGTAGAACTGAGTATCTGACAGAGATTCTGTAGTCCATAAAGCCTAACGTATTTACTACCCAGTCTGGATAGAAGACATTTGCTAGCCCTGGCCTAACTTCCCCATATTTCTCTTTCACCCGGCCACTGTATGCCCTCTGATCCGAGTCCTTTATGGCTCTGTACAGCTGCCCAAAGGTACCAAACACAGTGGACCTCACAGACAACCCAGGAGACTTCTCAGAAAGCTGGGAAATTCTTCTCCCAAAAGGTCATCCTACTCTCTTAAGTTTTTCATTTCTCCTCTTCTGCTGAATTACTTAACTAGTAGTTATGTAATCATGAGTGGACAGATGGATGGATGGATAAATGCATGCATGAGTTTAGTATACAACCCACAGAGACTAGCTAAAATCCTAGGTTGCCATCATGGCGACCATGATTGAGCATGAGGCATGGCTTTCAGTGGCTGTGATCAAGGGTGTTCCACAGTTCTATACAACAAAGAATTCTCCCATCCTAATATCAGTAACACCCAGCTGAGACTCACTGATGTAAATATAGAGCACTGCAGTCAAATAAATGTCCTGGACCCATCCGGACATGTCAGAAATACCACACTTTTCCTGTCACATCGAAGCAACCCATGGTACCCACCCTTCCCGCTCTGAAGCAAACACTGCATACTGACTTTACAGTGAATTATAAATGGCATTTAGTAGGGGGACTTTTTGGGAAGAAATGCATGAAATCCACCCGGTAGTTTACTTCTTGATCTTTATTATTTTACCTTCACTGCAATTTGATAATAAATCAGAAGTTTTGATAGAACTGTTTGTTTGTTTACCAGATGGAATCCAAGGGTGGCCTACATTGAGCTATATCCTCAGTCCTTTTATTTTTTATTTTGAGACAGGATCTCACTAAATTGCTGAAGTGGTGAGACTCAAACTTGTGATCTACCTGCCTCAGCCTCCCTCATAGCCTGTAGGATAGTTTTATTTTTAAAAGACTATTTCATTTTCAGGGTTACTTCTTGTCTTCTGTTCAGGTCAACTAAAGAGGAGTGTCTGTTCCCTGTGTAGCCTTTTTACTCACTGTTTCAGCACTGTTCTAGTATCTACCTGAAGCAGAAGGGAAAGGGAAAGAGTGGCTGTTGTGAGTTTGGCTTTGATCTTAAGCCCTTCCTTGTTCTGGCTCGGAGCTAAAGAAAGTCCGTTCCCTCCACGTCATTTCTTCCAGCTGACTGGCATGGCTTAGGGTCATGACCCCGATCATCTGTGCGCTCATTTATCATTTATCCTTTCACCCTCAGCTCATCGACAGCCTCGGGTCCCTTTCCAGAGATGCTTTCTTCTATGCCCTTTTGTAGGGCTGAACAGATGTTGGAGCCACTGGCAACCATAGCTTAGGCAGTTACTGCCAGGGGTGGGTCTCCCCAAATACTAGGTCCCACCTATTCTGAAGTGACGAAGGAGGCTCTGACCCAAAGAATCTTGGCGCCACTGCAGGCTCATGTATTCATACCTTAAATGTAGACTTTGGGAATTAGTCAACCCAGCTCCTCCGATGAACTTCACCCTTGAAAAGTGTTTGTCCATTCTTTCCTTATCTGGCTGTGTTAGTCACATTTCCTGTTGCTGAGATACAGTACTTGACACTCACAGCTTAAAGGAGGAGAGGGCTAATTTGGCTTATGGTTTTGAGGAATTCAGTCTATGGTCAGTTGGTTGCAAGGCAAAAACATCCTGGCAGAGAGGTAGAGCAGAGGAAAGATGCTTAGTTCATGTTGGCCAGGAAGCCCAGGAGAGACCAGTGCCAGAGAGGAAAGGACAAGGGATCAGATATAAAACCCAGTGTCATACCTCCATACATCCAGTAGTGTGCTTTACTAATTTCCTAGATGGCTCCCAAGCCAACCATCATGTTCTACCCAAACACATCTTTTTAAACCATATTGAATCTCCAAATAAACACAATAAGAAGTTAATCATTCCACCTACTATGTTACAGCTATTTTGCATACAACTTAAAATGCAATAATTTCTTCCCCAAATTCTCAGCATTTTTCAAAATCTAAGTTAAAGTCTCCTCTGAAACTCTAGGAAAACTCTTAGCTATAAATCTCTGTAAAAATAAAAAATTAAGTTATATAGCCCCAAGTTACAATGGCACAAGGTAAATATTCCCAGTCCGAAAGGGAGGAAGAGAGGATAGAAAATAAGCAAAGCAAAACTTAAACCCAGAAGGGCAAACTTAAATCCTATAACTTAATATTCAGCATCCAGGGAACATGATGGTATGATGTGAGTGCCAGAAGTCTTGCTGTTTGCAAGCCCATGGCCTCTTTCTTGGACTGGCTGTACTCATGGCCTGCACCATTCTTTGGAAGACCATTTCACTGCTCCTTACCCAACATTCTGGGATCTCCACTGGAATGTATGGCTTCGTTCCCACAGTTCCATTCACCGTTCTCTCAGGTGATCTTTGCCTAGCCTCCCAGACCGTCCTTTAAAATTTGGGTGAAATCCTCCCAAACCCCACAGATCTTGCATTTTGCATGCTGGTAAAACTGGTATCATGTAGATGATGCCAAGGTCTGCATCATCTACATGATACCAGTAGTAATGACCACCCAGTGCCTGGAAGGTCAACACAGTAAAATGAATCCTGGAGAACCACCTATATAGGAGGCTTTTCTGCAGCAGGAGCCCAAGAAAAACTAGTCTCAAATGAAAGGCTTGCAGTTTCTCCGCTCAGCTTCTGATACGTGGGGTATTCCTGACTTTTGAGATGCCCTCAAGGCATCTTTCTTCTTGCCCCTACAAAATACTTAGCTTCTTTTTAATGACAATAATCTCTTCAGCAGCCATACCTCCTTTGGCCAAAATTTTGTGTGTGATTCTTTTAGAGTAAAAGTGTAAGTTGTCTACACTGTTCTGATCTGTTTTATTTTTTCACCACATTTTCACTGTAAATTTATCTAAAAGCAGCCAACAGTACTCATGCCACAGCCTGAATATTGGGCTGCCCTGAAATTTCCTATACCAGATTAATTAATCTACTGCTACCTTTAAATTCAACCTTATACAAAGTCTTAGGACATGGGCAAAATGAAGACAAATTTCTTGCAAGAACATAACATGTATAACCTCTAGTCCACTTGTAAGTAGAGTCTTTTTTCCCCACTAAAACTTTTGGCCTTTAGTGTCCTCATTCTTATTAGCATTCCCATCTCTGAGATCCTACCTAGAATTGCCCATCAGACTCAGTTTGCACCAATGATAGTGTTCAACCAAAGTTACCTTCTAATTGCCTTTAATCTCAGAGTGACACAGTTTAAAATAAACGACCAAGAGTTTTTGGAACAAAGGCTTAAGTGTATCTTATTAAACATTTTAATTCAGTCATCTTTAAAAAGAGGAGTGTTCTGGAGTGAAGAGTAAGGAGAGAGGACTGAATGGCAACTGGAAAGCAATTTGTACTCTGGGGTCTCAGTCAGGTGCTCAGCACAGATCCAGATGGAGATCCCAAGGGAAGCGTGCAGACGAGCACACCCGTGAACCAAGCCTAGGAAGGAGAGTGCAGGACCCAGCAGAGGCCTCGGCCCGTGGCACAGGGAGCTCTCTGGAGTGGCACAGCCCAGTGGAGCCACCCTGGAGTGGGGCAAAGGGTCAGGATCAGTCACTGGATATGGGCCACCCTTGGTAAGGTGTGTGACTTTAAGCAAAGGTTGCTCTTTGGAGAGGACAGTGCTGGTACAGGACAGATGGTAAGGGCCTCGGCTATCATGTTGCTTCTATAAACCCAACCATTAACATCAAATATGTTTAATAAGTTCAAGAAAAACAAGATAATCAGGTGTTTATTTAACACATATGAGCTTGAGAATAGGATGTGGAAGAAGTTCTGTAATGTGCTTAGTAGTGATGATGGGAGGGAAAGTGAATTAAGAAGTTAATTGCTTGGATGGCTTTTTCCTCTATGAAAATAGATTATGTGTCAGTGACAGGAGAACTGTTGCATCACTAGGCAGCTTCATCCTTGTGAACATTACAGAGAGAACTTTGCAAAGAAAGCTGTGATCTCACTAGTGATGTAATTTCATGGGGTCACTCTCCTGCCTGTGGTCCAGGGTTGACTGCAGTATCCTTATGTGGTGCATGACTGTGATATATCCTGGGCCTGGGAGAAGCCAGCCAGTCCTATTCCTTCTTTGTCTCTGACCTATGAGAAAAAATCTAGACAACAGGGAGAGAGGAAAATTCAGTTTTGAGTTTTTATACTACTTGATAAAAAGCAAGTAAATCAGCATTAGCCAAGCGGGAAATAAAAGAAAAGATCCCAGAAAGAAGAATATTTGCAAGAAAGCTTGAGAAGGCTTTTCATCCACGTCGCAAGCCTTGGGCAGCTGAATGCATGGAAGTCCTCATCAGGGAGGAAGGCAGTGTCTTCCTGCAGCAAACCTGAACCCTGGGCTCCCCTCGGTAGGATCTGATCAAATTAATTAAGAGAGTTTTTAAAAATTATGTTACATATGGCAATTGGGTGAGTGGGCAAGCATCTTGTGCTGTCATTTATAAGGAGTCATTTATTAATAGAGAAAAATATTGACTCACTGATGACAGCTGATGAGCTATGAGTATAGCACCGATGTGGCTGCTCCCACTGTTTGCGTAAGAAGCAGCACGAATGCCAAAGAAGGAGTGAGGAAGGCAGGGCGGATGTGGAAGCCAACACAAGAGAGACGACTCCAAACCGCTGAGCTTATCCTTCCCTTGTGCCCCTGAATGTAAGCCAGTGACTTCCTGCCACCTATGAAATGTAACTTCCTCCACTGCTGAGCTCTGTGTGTGTGTGTGTGTGTGTGTGTGTGTGCGCATGTGCGTGTTTAGGAGCCCCTACCTGTACCTGCGTGCTGGTACAGAGTTGTTTGTGGTTTCAATGGAAATCCATTCTGCAGCAAGAGTAAAGAACTTCAGCGAGGAGACTGTGGCCCGGGGAGCTTGTGATCCTGCTAGAAAGAGATACCAGAACTGGATTCATCTCCTGGTCCATGTGATTCCAAAGTCAGTCCTCCATGTCATTTGTGATCCTCAGCTTTGTTCCTCCCCAGCTATGCCTGAAGGAGGGACACACTGCACATGCATGCTATGTAATTGTCGAGTTGACACCGGTTTCAAAAGCTGAGGCCCAGTCCACAAGATATCCCTCCTCTCACACACTGGTTGCAAGCTCCAGAATTTCCAGGACGTACACACTGCTGACTAACTGGCTACAAATATGGAAATTCCCACTATGCTCGCGGGTTGGATATTTCACTAGAACGACTCACAGGACCCAGGAAAGTGCTGGTCTTGTCATAGTTTGCTCATAAAGAATACAGATTTGAACCAATCAGATGAAGAAATGCACAGGACAAGGGTGGAATATCACAAACGTGAATTTCCATGTCCTCATGACACATACCCTCCCAGTGCCTCAATGCGCAGCACCAACCAGGGTGCTTCTCTGAGCTCTGGTTCTAGAATTTTACTAGGGTTTATTATGTAGGCATGACGGATTAATTTATTGAATCATTGGCCACATAATTGGATTTGCTCTCTGGTTTTCCTTCTCCCTTGAGGTCAGACTGACTGTCATGTAACTCAAAGCTCCAACCCTCTAATCACAGACATGGTTCTTCCTGCCTGAAAATTTGACTCATGATTGACCAGCACGCTGCTCCCAGCCCTCTCCCATTTTCAGTGAGCATAGAGTTCATAAAATAGCACAGAGACTCCAACTATCACAGGACAGCTTGGCTGGACTAATAATCTTCCTGCTGCTAACAATGATCAAATCTGGATAGAATCTGGATAAAGCACTGGAGAGTGACCACACCAAGCAGAAACTAGAAGGACATCTCCTTGTGAAAGATAAACTGTGATAGGTAAGATTTGTAGATCTTGTTTTCTCCTGAGGACACACTGCAGTTGGCAGGAGTGGGTACAGCAGTCTTGCTAACTTGAGGGGTCAGAGCCATCCGAGGACTGGCAGAGCAGCAGAAATTAGGAGGAAACAACAGAGAGACTGAGTCTCTAATTTTTTAGAAGTTAATTTAAAAAAAATTTCTAATTTATAAAAACACCAAAATATGCAAACTAATGAGAACTAAAATTTGTACACTGAAAACTACAAACGTCAAAAGAAATTAAGGCTCTAAATGAACAGTGATGTACCTACCATGCCCAAGGATCAGAAGACTCAATGCTGTTAAGACACAAGGTCTCCCCCATAAAACTGTAGATTTAACACAAACCCTGCTGCAAAGTTTTGAAATAGAAAGTGGGCAGCTGATTCTAAAACTTACCATTAACATGCAAAGACCAAAAATACCTCCATAATCTTGGGGAACATTCTAGAAGATTTATCCCATTTGATTTCAAGGTCTATCCTAAAGCTACAGCAGTGCAGACAGTACTGTGTGCTTGATAGAACAGACATGATCATTTAGAAACAGACCTAAACATAGATGCCCAGTTGAATTTTTACAAACTAAGAAAAATGATTTACTTGGAAAAGGAAAGTCAACAACCAATGTTGAACAGCTGTAGATCTAGATGAAAGCACTCAGTGTATTCCTACCTCACACCATATACAGGTTAGAAACTCAAGATGGACCAGAGACCTAGAAGAAAAAACTAAAATGGAGAAGCTTATAAAAGAAAGGAAAAAACCTCATGTCCTGGGGCAAGTAATGGTTTGTTAGGATGCAGAAAACAGTAACCATAAAAGAAAAGCTTGGTAAATTAAGTTCTATCAAAAGACTGGTATAGGAATAAATAATAGACATAATATAGGCTTGGCGTAAATACTCATAAAACATATTGTAGAAAGTAGTTTTATCTAGAATGTATAAAGATCTCCTAAAACTCAATGATAAAAATACAACAGAAAAAAGATGAGGAAGAGATTTTAACAAACATTTGCTTCACAAAAGAAAGACGATGTATGGCAGAAAAGGCACACAATAACATTTTAATACAGTATCTCTAATCACTAGCGAGGTGCAAATTAAAAGTAAATTGAGATATTACTATATATAGCTACTAAAATGAATAATATTAAAAAGAATGACAATACCAAATATTAATGGAGGTATGGTGTAATGGGAGTGTCATGTCATTGTGAAAGTATAAATTCGAATAATCTTGGAAGTTTTTATGAAGCCAACCTTAAAACGTTTCTCATAGTTACATCTTTGACCCAGTAATCCTCCTCGATATTCATTCCAAAATAATATATGCACAAAATAATTTAACTCACAGTAGCAGAATATTAGAAGTAGTCCCAGTGCCCAGTAGAGGACATATCGGTTTCTTTTTGCAGCGTCATCCATGAGTATTAACCATCTACTGATACATGCAGCAATATGGGTGAATCTCAGATATTAGGTTGGTTGAAAAACACGAACATGGCCATCTATTAAAGGACCACACTTCTATGACGTTCTAGAATCAGCAGAACTGGCACTGGGAGACAGAGACGGTTGCCTGGAGTGGGTCTCAGAGTGGCCAGAAAGGTTGGCAGAGGAGGACAAGAGAACTTTCTGGGGATCTGGAAAGCACTGTTTCTTAACTGATGTGTGGGTTACATGGGTGTGCTCGTGTCAAAATCACCCCGTTAAAACTTGTGCATTTTAATGTATATAACTCTTACTTTAAAAAGAAGAACTGGAGAATAACGAATTGTTGAGTCACGCCTGGAGAGTAGGTGGTGGCGTCAATGAAGAAAGGCAGGATGCTGGTCGCTGCGGAAGCCGGGCTATGTGGAGGGGGCTACTGTATTTACTCTGTATATGTTTGCATTTTTCAATAACAAGTAGCACAGCAGCTTGAGGCAATTAGACATTAGTCTGGGAGATCGCAGCTGGGGAAGGGGAAGGCTCTCGGTTTAAACAGCAGAGATGGAGACTGCAGGTGGGGCTTGGAAGGGAAAGGGACTCTGGGTAAAATGTCAATATGACCAGGTGAACAGAGTCGTGGGGAAGGTCAGTGACAGCAGGGGTGGGTGGAGACGGTGGCAAGGTTGCTACTTCTCACCTCTGAGCACATCTTCTTGTCTGTGTCCCTTCCACCTGGGCACCATAGATCACAGCCTCCATGCCCACCCCCAGTCTTGATTCTGCCTCCCACGCTGTTTTTCTGTGACTGCTAACGTGTGCATTCTCTGCCCCAGATTCCGCTTCTGTCTCACAGAGCAGGAGTCAACTTCTTTGTTGGACATTTCCTTTCCTAGTGGGATGGGGCTTTTTCAGGCTGTCTCCTAGCTTTGTGACTACATGGCGTCCAGGGGACTAGCAGGAGGCAGCTATATACCAAGACACGTGGTGCCCAGGCAGATGGATGATGGAGCATTCCATCGAACCAGTATCATTGAAATATTAGTTTGACATTTTCCTAGCAGAGATACAGAGAAGCAGATTTTCCTTTAAGAAAAATGAAGTATCTCTTTCTTTGCATTTTAATTGAAGAATTAATTCACTTACTAAATTAGATAACTTCTTGGGAGGCATGTAAGTAAAGGTAAAAATGATGAATGGGCCATCTTCTTCTAGTCAGATAACAAGCAGCGTCTTCCACATCACTCAGCCTAGGTCTGACGGAGCAAGGTCAGTGTGTGTGAGCTTTACAATGTCCATGTAGGAGCGATCTGCTCTCAGGGGAGGTCTTGGCTCCCCCATTGCCTGTAGAATCACACAAGAAACCTGAATTAAAATGGCCCCGAAGTAATTTCAGAGCTAGGCAGGACTTTCCTGGTGTCCTACCAGGCAGCTGCCCAACTGGCCCTCCTGTTGATTCAGCTGTGGCTCTGGGCCAGGAAGCTGGTGTCAGGCTCTAAGGCAGGTGGCCCACTTAACCTCGGGGTGACAAGAAAGCAAGAATAAGAAAGGGACTTTTTTGTCAACTTTTTCCTGTGACCTTGCTTCCTCTGGGGCTGTACGACCGACACCCTTGATGGGAGTCTTGTCCTTCTGTCTAGTCCTGCTCCGCTCCCCCAGCCCCTCGGTCATCTTGGCCAAGTGATATCCTCAGCCCAGCAGTCAGGGTTCAGAATCTCAGCCTAATGCCATGAACCATATGACCTGCCTCTACTCCTCCATTGCCATAAAGGGATGGTGACCCACATTTGCCTCCCTGTGTTGTGAAAATTCAGTGGAATCACGTGTGCAAGGAGCCTCGCAAGGCCCAGTCTAGTGCTCAGTAATGCTGGCTAAGCCAAAAACCACTCACAAGGTGCTTTTTACATGGCAGGTGCCTGGTGATTATGACTCATTTGGAACGCAGTGCAGAAGCACAGGATCTGTGCTCTCTGCCTCTGTTTCCTTCCTTGTGTCTGTGTCTGCTCTCCTCTCAGTTCCTCTATCCCTGCCAGGTTGTTCACTCAACAGACAGAACCCCAGTGCCCTGCATCTTGCACTAAGTGCTAGAGAATCAAACATAACCTTAAAATAGAATCCTGCCTCGGAGAATCACAGTGGTGCGTGCGCACACACGCAGGAGCACAGGAGGATTCTGGGAGCTGGCGTGGACACCCCTGAGTTCAGCCTTTTCTTCTCTGTAGGAAATCATCACCTCCATCCTGCTGAGTGGGCGAATTGGGCCCAATATCCAGCTGGCTGAGTGCTATGGGCTGAGGCTAAAGCACATGAAGTCAGACGAGATCCACTGGTTGCACCCGCAGATGACAGTGGGCCAGGTGCAGGACAAGTACGAATGTCTGCATGTGGAAGCCGAGTGGAGGTAGGAATGGGGGTGATGGATGTGGGGTGTGGAGGTCCTCCTTAGCGTGCTCCCCAGCCTCAGAAACTTCTAGCAGATCTGAGAGGCACTCTACACCCAGTCCTCCTGCAGCGACTGATGCATGTGTTTTCAAAGCCTGACATGGGCTCGAGGTGCGTCCTCATCCCAGGGCGGAAGTCTAGGAATAACTCCAGGCAGGACGCTGCTGGCACTGTGGTGAAGGGGAGGGCAAGGTGGGTGGGGACCAAGGGCTGGCCTGTGAACCTAAGGAAGGCAGTTGCCACCAGAGAGGAGAACTGGCAAATCCCGCCTAGTTCTGAGTATCCCTCCCTGGCCACCTCTTGGTCCTGGTCCACCACCCAATCTGGGAAAAAAGGAGCTAGTGTTGGAGGGGCAGCCAAGAGCTTATGAACAACCGTTGCATGCTGGCGGGGTGGGGAGGAGGGTGCTGTGTGGCAATGCTTCTGCCTTGGGGGAAGTCTGTTTGATGTCACCTAGAGTCTGCCCTGTCACAGGTATGACCTCCAAATCCGCTACTTGCCGGAAGACTTCATGGAAACCCTAAAAGAAGACAGGACTACACTGCTTTATTTTTACCAACAGGTAAAAGGTGCTCCCTTAAATGCCAGATACTATCCATCCTCTCCCAGGGAGGTGGAAACACAACGCCCAGGTTTTGGAGAATCTTTCTAGAAGCCATTCCTTGGGTCATAGTCAGCAGCCCCAGCCTCTGAGCTGCTTAAATGCAAGCTAACCCATCCCTGATGCTCCCAGAACTTCTTGGGTTTCCATGGTGGCCAGGAGACCTAGCTAGTGACGGAGAAAGAATAGATTAATGCAGGGGCTCTTGGTTCCTACACACTTGGTTTCTAGTCCAGCACTGCCATTTGGGAATGTGTTATTTCAGGAACTTTACTTCGCCTGCATAAAGCTGTCTCCTCTTCTGTGAAATGGGATAATAATATTATCCACTTGTAACATTGTCATGAGGACGAAGTGATATTCCTGGCATTGTGTTGGTAAAGTGGATCTAGGGAGGAAAAATCCCAGATTTGTAGCACTTGCCAATTCCCAGGGTGTAAATTCTCCCACCGTGGCTGATTTCAAGCCACTGACATGATGCTCACCAACTCACAACATTTCTGGAAATGTGCCATGGAGCAGAGTGAGCTAACACCTGCATTCTCCGCCTGCTGTCTGCTCCTCCTGCATCCCCTCTGGGTTTGCTAGGCACCAAGCCAAATGCTTGCTGGACCATGGGTGACATCTATTCCCTCTCATCAGCAGTGCTGTGGATAAATCACGGACTCCTCCCTAAATCTCATTTTCCTTTTCTCCGAAGTGGGGGTGCGGAGAGGACCCCCTGACTCATGAATCAGGAGAGAATGTGTATGAAAATTCGCCCAAACTCCACAGCCTCAGCATGCAGGGCAGGAACACCATTTCCCAGGGCTCCAGGAGCTGGAGGAAGCTTTGAGGCAGAGCCCAGCTCTGCTCCCCACCTCCGCTCCACACTTGTTCATGGTGGGTGAGCATGAGACACAGCTCGGGGCAGGAGTGTGCTCAAAGAATGGGCATGCGGGTATGAGTCTGCTGACCCAGGCCTCTCTCCCGCCAGCTCCGGAATGACTACATGCAGCGCTATGCCAGCAAGGTCAGCGAGGGCATGGCCCTGCAGCTGGGCTGTTTGGAGCTTAGGTAAGTTGTCCCCAGGCCTGACCCAGGAGAGCACTGCGTGCGCTACAGTCTTAGCCAGCCCAGACTGTTCATATCTGGGGCAGAAGCAAGACTAGGAATGTGTGAGCCAGAGAGAGAAGAGAAGAGGCCAGTGGCATGGGACTCTGAGCTGCTTGTCACCTGACCACCGGGACTGAGGGGAGAGGAGGGCCAGCTCCACTGCGCCTGCCTGGAGCTCCTCCCCTTGTCCCGCCCCTGCCCCTGTCTCCAGGCTGAATGTGTCTTCTACCTACCCATTGTCTCCCTTGCTGCTCAAGCACTTCAGCTGGGTCCTGGGGCTATCAGAATGTGGGGATTCCACCTCCACTGCCTACTGCTGCATGCCGGCTTCAGTAGGCACCCAGCACACATGCAGGAATTAGCACAGCACCCAGCGACGCCCTCACACTCAGTGCTGGAGGTGAAAGATGTGTACACCACTAACCAGAGTAGGAGGCAGGGTGAATATGTGATCCTGCCAGAGGGCATGAGGAAGAGGGGCTTTGGGGGG
Source organism: Dolichotis patagonum (assembly GCA_004027295.1). NCBI lineage: Eukaryota > Metazoa > Chordata > Mammalia > Rodentia > Caviidae > Dolichotis > Dolichotis patagonum. The sequence continues at coordinate 223,233 of PVJX010000410.1, forward strand.
CTTCTGGAAGGCAGAGAAAGATCACATGGGACTTAATGGGAAGGGGCAGAGTTTGCATTCCAGACCCAGGGATCAGTGGAAGGAAAAGTGTAAGCTAGAGAATTTCAAGGGCTGCCTTTGGAGGGGTAAGATGGGCTGACAGTGGGAGGGTCCACTGTCACAGTGGCAGCCTAATGGCATCATCGCGCAAATGACAGGCATCACTAGATTGACAGTCTTAGAAATGCAGCCCTGTTCTTAGTGAGCAGGGAGCCATCGCCTTTGAGACAGAAGACCATGATGCAGTTCAACCTGTGGCCCAGCCTTGTCGTGACCAAGGCAATGCCACTCGGTTCCACCGTCGCCTGCCTTTTCACCTGCTTGCCCTGCTGGTAGGTAGGTTCCCTTACCTGACTTAGAGCAGTGGTCACAGCATCTGATTACACAACCCTTACCTCCTGGGAGCTTAATACGCTCCCTACCCCTCACCCTCGGAACTCTGGGCCTATGGGACTGAGTGGAACCTTAGAAGATGTACCTCAACTGGCCTCCCAAACAATTTAGACATAGTCTGCCTCATATGAGTTGCTGGGAAGACTTGCAGAATCATTCCCAGAGTTACTTGTGGTTTGTAGTCCTGCAGAGATTTACCCTTACCCTTACCCTTACCCTTACCTTTATTGTGGGTAAGGTTCTGACCTTACCCATGACCTTCAAGTTAGTAGAGACTAGGGCTCTGCTATTCTTCCATAGGGCTGGGGTTCCAGAGGTTGGTGTTTGTGACAAAATATGTCACAGGCAGTCTTGAGGGCTGCTTGTTGCCTTGTACTTGGACATCCTCGCTCTCAACAGAGAAGGGAGCACTAGGGTCCTTGATGAAGCCAAGGCAGGGTCAGGGCGAGAAGTAAGCCCACTTCACCACCATTGTAGTGGCCTCAGAGCTTTGTGCCGGTGTCCAGGGACAGCCTCTGAAGTTTGATTTATCGTGCGAGCCCTTGTCCACTCCCCGAGACTACTGCAGGCCTCCCACCTGCACCACAGCCTACAGCCGTCCCCTCTGAAATGAGATGATCCTGAGAAACTGCCCTTTGCTTCCGTTTGTGGGTTTGATACTGAGGACTTTGGTCTCATACTTTGAGACTCCAGTGCTTCATGTGTCAAGCACGTGGTAAGATAGCGGCACAGAGAAGACCCATTTGCATTCTGTCTTATATCCTTACACCCTTGAACCATCACCTAACTGTTACTGGCATAAGTGCCAGGCACTGTGCTACCAGGTCGGAGGGCCAGTGAGGCTCAGCCTCATGCAATTGTGTCAGGAATGCGACCCCAGACTGCTCTGGGTCCCAGACTGCTGACAATGACACACTGAGCTCTCCTGAGCCCACAGAAGAGTCAGATAGGTGTTCCTGTGCTGGTAGGGAGAGGGAACGACATCCACTTTGTGACCCTAATGGAAGATTTTCAGGCTTAATAATTTTCAAGTGGAAAAGGTACCATGCAAAGCTATCCACAATGGTGTGAGGATGGGCTATTTTTAATTTAGGTTACAACTATTTCTATACATTTTTTTTTTTTGAAAATCAGGCCATCAGGCAGAAGCTTCCTGGGCTCTAGTTCTTTCCTAAGAATCATGGACAATAGTCCTTGGTCCTGTTACCATCCCAGTTGCATAACCAGCCTGCAGACACATGACATCACTGGAGGAAGATAGCGCATTCTTTCCTGGCTTAAAAAAAGGGGCACACGCTGTGTGCGCAAGATGTAAGAGTCATGGTAGGAATCACCAGTGGGCTTGACTCCTGCCCAGGAGGAGGATGCGGGGCGGGGGACCTCCAGGGGGTCTGCTGTCTTCTCTCTGGACAAGTTGCCTAGTCTCCTGCACCTCGGGTCCTTTGCCTATGAAACAGGAGTTGCGATAGGGTGTGGGAAGAACTGGGCTTTGGTATTTAAAGTATGTAGAACAGTAACAGAGCAGAAAGACTTCTGTAATGTTTTTACTTAGCTCATATTTCTCCTTGCCCTTACTTATTGACTTGTATTTTTAGGTTGTTCCCTTATCATTGCTTGTTTGCAATATATAAAGATTGTGTTCATCCTAGGCAGTAGATATGTGTACTTCATACATCCTAATTCTTTTTATTCCCCTTTCCCATTCCTCCCTCCTTCTCTAGATCCCATTTCCACTTGCAAAAGGTCTGTCTCCCTGTTTCTTATGGTCTATAATTTTACTGGAATTGTAGTTTAAAGAAGTTTTAGATTCACAGAAAAATTGAGTAGAAATACAGAGATTTCTTGTCTGTCTCCCGCCCTGCACTGTCAACATTCCCCACTGTGATTGGGGAAACTACATATACACATCGGCTTCCGTTCAGATCCATTGTATGGCAAATGCATGTGTCCACATTGCAGCATTACTCAGAGTAGTTTCACTACCTCAGAAATCCTGAGGGGCTGGGGATGTAGCTCAGTGGTAGAGCACTTGCCCTCATGCATGGAGCCCTGGATTTAATCCACAGTCCTGCAAATCATCACCATCACTATCACCATCATCACTATCACCATCGTCATCATCATTATCATCATCATCATCATGTCTGCATTCATCTCTCCCTCCTCCCTAACCCTGCCAACTACTGGTCCTTTTACTGCCACCATAGTTTCACCTTTTCCAGAAGGTCTTATGGTTAGAATGATGCCTAATTAATTTTTATTGATTTATTCAGCACGCTCATAAATTCTTAATATATGAATTTCCCTACATATCCCACTATGTTTAAGAAAATTTGAAATTCATAGCAGATATACTAGAAATTAGTGCCTATCTAGCTGTAAGAATTAAATACCTTGTCCCCAGTGACCTGGGACAGCTAGGGTCATTGCCCACCACTGCCAGAGTCTCAGAAAGCACTGACCTAAAAAGTCGCAGTGAACGTACAACCGATAATGGGTAGTGATTATCTAAGAAAGAACACTCAGCCTTGCTTTACCTCGAAAGACATTTGGGCTTGTAGCTAATTTACAAATGTCGGTAACGTGTATCTATTTCTATTTCTATCGCTGTTGAGGAGGAAAACACAGCCAACTGGCTTTTTGCATAGAAGTGTCTTTGTTTTCTGTCGTCCTTACCCGGGATCTCAACAGGGGTTGTGCCTTCCAGTGAGGTTGATGGCTCATAATCTCAGGCTCAGTCTTGAAGGAGCATTAAGCACCAGGGTACACTCAGAGCCGGGGAGCCTCACCCAGGGGCAGCGTTGGGCAGGTTTAGGTATCTGGGCTGCAAGTGCACAGTGGTAACCTGGGTGTCAGCATAGAGGCCTGTGACGCTCACTCTGTGGGCTGAGCACCCCCAGTGATGTTCGATTGCTCTGTCTGGAAGTGATCAGTGTTTTCCCCCCTTTTGGTCAAGACAAAGCTACAAGGGATGCACAGCACAGATGCAGGGCCTGGGGTGGGGACAGAGCAGCAAGCTAAGCAGGCCGTAGCGGGTGACCGGGGCGTCAGCCAGCTTCCTGTTTGCCACACAGTGTTTTTCATTCTGCCTCCTTGATTATTCTAAAATTGCTATTACTGTATTTTTTTCATATGTTTTACTTTTGAGATATTAATTCCAAAATCTCTTGAACTTCCATTTAACTAGCCCTAATTTTATTTTTAAATTTACTGTTTAAATATCCAGGTCCTCACAGTTCTTGGCCTAAGGATCTCAAGGTCCCTTCATTCATTCATTCTTTTACTCAACAGCAGGCCTGTAGCAGGAGTGAGCCTAAGCAGAGCTCCACCCTCTGCGGATGCATCCGCCCCCTCTAAAATACTCTTCTCCTTCCCTGCTAGGAAACCCTGCCTTTTTAATTTTTTTTAAATTGTATTTTTGATCAATGTATGGTAATTGCACATATTCGTAGACATTTCAGATTGGTGCAGACATTAAAAATCCTCTCGTAGCTTTCTGAGCTGTATACACGGTTGTTAGTTCTTCCCCCTCCTCTGTGGGGCAGTACCAAAATTTATCCCTGTTCTTGATATGTAGCACTCACCTGGGGTCAGGAGGTAGGGAGATGTCGGTGAGCAGCTCCCTTCTTCCCTCTCCCACTGCTGGCAGCCCCTCATGTAGGCCTTCTGCTTGTCATGCTTAGGTCATGCTTAAGTCGTGCTTGGGTCATGCTTAAGTCATGCTTAGATGATGCTTAGGTAGGTCACAATCCCCTTTCCTGAACTGCACTTTTGTGTTACAACAAATATATTCATATAAATGTATTATATATACATATGACAGATAACTACTACTAATCTCTGTTAGTTCATCAAAAAGAAGTTTGTGTTTTCATTGTTCAATTGTTTGATCATTTTTATGCCTATATCTTATAATCTGAGCAACCACTTTGAAGATAACAATATGCAGTTTATTAGCCAGTGTTAATCTATTGTTGTGTTATGAAATTCTGTATCATCACTTTTATTCTTTTTTTGTTTTTAAAATTAAAAAGAGGGTACATTGAATTTGGCTTCCTATTTTCTGTTAAATGAACATTGAGAATGTTAGCCTTGTCTTAATTAATTTTTCAAAATTTTCATTTTAAGGAGTAAATCACCTCTGATGACAAATATCTTCATTCAATAAATTCTTCGAAATGAGGTCCTCTGTCTACACCCTGGTAGTCAGGATACCCAAACTGCACGCATACTCTAAAGGAAGCACCCACAATTCCACTGTGGCTTTTGCCATATTCTGTTTCTTTTCCTGATTTCCTTTGAACTCTGTGTAATTTAACATGTTTTAAAACTTTCTGTATCTTCATCTTTTCTTGGAAGAAAAAAATGACAGAAATATTTTTCGGTAGTGTAAAATAGAACAGAATTCTGCAGTATTTACTGAACTATCATAAAATGTTACCACTCCACAATCCTGCTTCAAGTGTACTCGTTGGTGATCGTGTAAGAAAAATTCACTGAAGAGACATTTCATCTTCTGCTTTCCTTCCATTCTGCACACGGTATATAGGGCAGATGAGGTCCTGTGCTGCTCTCAACATGTCTCCTTTCTTTTTATTCTTCTTGTTATTTTGCATGGCCTTTGAAGTGACTGAGGGTGGTACACTGCTGTGCGTGTGTGTGTGTGTGTGTGTGTGTGTGTAAGTTGGGGGCTGGGAGACAAAGGCAAAAGGACAGAAGAAGGTCATAATACAGATAATTTTCTTTCAAATGTATGACATCTAAGAAAAGAATTAGACTCAGTCTCCAAAGCTCCAGGAGACAGGTAAGTAGAAGGGCACCTAGGCAGGAAAGGAGCCTCAGTTTACACTGCTATGGTTCAGCTCACCCACTGCCTTGAACTGTTTTCATGTAAGGTATATAATGCTGTTCCAGTGTGGAATATGGGGAGACATGTAGGAAGGGGCACGGAAATCTCCTGAAATTACCTGGAATTCAATTAGCCAGGAATAGTCTCCTTGAACACAGTAGCTCCCTTCTGATTTTTCTAAATCCTTATTTGTTGAGAGCAACTACTGTTGTTGCTTGATATATTTAAAGACATCATTCATTTAAGGTCATAACATTCCATGTTTTATGATTTTATTTGGGGATGTCTCCCTTGATTTTATTTTTTAGATGTTCTTCTTGACCCTATCATTTGGAAATATTTCTCTAGTTTCTTTTTTAGTTGTGAAATGGTCTTATCATTTGTATTTATCCTTGCATCCATTGAGAATAAATATTCTAGATGTATAGAGTGTGAGGTGAGGCTGTACCCTATTTCCTAAGCCCAGTGAACAGTCTGAATTCATTGCTTTTGAATCAGAAGATTTTTCCTCTCTTTGCTTGTAGTCTTAGGAGCATGAAACTGTTTCCAGATGTCTATGGAACACCTGAGTTAGAGGAACACTAGTGTAGGATCAAGAGTAGGACTGTCTACAACAGTCAATGAAATCGCTGGGAACAGCAGTCTCGCCAAGAAAAGCATGAGAGCACATATGGAGACATAGGCTCTTGGGTGTCAGGTTAAGCCACACTTGCTACAAATAAATAGTATAGTCATGTGTCCTTTAACAACGGAGATACATTCTGTAAAATGTGTCACTGGGTGATTTCATTGTTGTGTGAACATCATAGAGTATATTTACACAAACTACGACAGCGATGACACCAGAGATGATATAACCTAATGGGATCACCATTATATCTGTGATCCATTGTTGACCAAGATGTCATTTTATGTCATTTGATAGTACATAAAACTCTTCCTCAACACCTACATTCTTAGGCAAAGTGGAACTTAAAAAGTATGTATAAAAATATTAATAAATATCACTTCTGGTGATAGGATTATGGACTCTTCTTTTCTTTTACTGTTCTGTAGATTTTAAAGTCCTTATAGGTTCCTCTAAGGATTATTTAGATGAACGCACAAATGTGCATGCATGATATTTCAGGACAGAAGATAAAATAAGAAGGAATCACCAGGAAAAGTGTGGCCAGTAGAAGGCGCTTGTGCCTTAAGTTCTGTGACCACAGGAGAGCCGCCATCTTTGTTCTCAGCCTGCGCAATCTCTTAGTCTCCCAGAGCGCCAGGCTGGTATCTTTTCTAGGAATGAAGATTATGTAATTTCTTTTTCTTCAGTTTTCTAACTACCCAGTTTTGACTCTCAACTTTTTTACTCCCTGTGATTCCCACATCTGGCAGGGGAAGGAAGCTTCTAGACCAACACGGACACTGAGTGCCCTGTGCAATGGCCTCAGTCTCCAGCCACCAGCCCACACTCCGTGCTTTCTCTTTCTTTCTCTCCAGACGGTTCTTCAAGGACATGCCCCACAATGCACTTGACAAAAAGTCCAACTTTGAGCTTCTGGAGTAAGTCCTAGGCCTGGCCCTGTCCCTGTCCTTTCTCTTTGCTTCCGACTCCCTGGTTTCCTATACCCTCCCCGATTCCTCCTCAGAGCAGAGCTGGCAGCCTCAATGTCCCCCTGGTCCCCAAGCCCTCTGAGCCCCTCCTGACTGGCCAGAAGTCCTGACTGAGGGAAAGATGAGTCAGATGTGTTTCTGTTCCCCTTCTTTCAGAAAGGAAGTGGGGCTGGACCTGTTTTTCCCAAAGCAGATGCAGGAGAACCTTAAGGTGAGGAACCAGGGGTGAGTGTTCTGCAAAGTCTCCTTCATGCAGGTCCCTGGGGCTGGAGCTAAAAGGATCTGGCTGGGGATCCTCAGAGAAGCCCCTAGATCCATACTGTGCACCACCTGGACACAGGACAGCGAAGTGCAGCCCATGGACATCTTCTGTGGTTGGGAATCAGGATGGGACGCATCTGGCTGCAGCCCCCAGGGAGCCCCATTCTCTTCATAGCTTAGAGTTAGGATACGGTGGGGAGCAGGTCATGGCTGCTGTCATGGCAAGCGTGCTGGGGGCAGGGTCGTTCTCCAGCAGTGGGCCGCCTTTTGGCCAGGCCTAAAGGAAGGAGCCAGCCCAGAGGAGCAGGCCTGACTCAGCACTGTCTACCTCCCCCAGCCCAAGCAGTTCCGGAAGATGATCCAGCAGACCTTCCAGCAGTACGCCTCGCTGCGGGAGGAGGAATGCGTCATGAAGTTCTTTAACACCCTCGCTGGCTTCGCCAACATCGACCAGGAGACCTACCGCTGCGAACTCATTGTAATCACCTGCTCTCCTCACCCTGTGTCCGATAGGATCAGGGGGCCTTTTGGGGACAGTGTGGGTTCGTGCTCCTACAGTAGGAATCTCATGGGCCCACGTGTGTCAGCCTCCAGCTCTGGAGCATGGGCGGAGTGGGCAAGGTGCAGGGAGGGGCGGGGTGTAGGGAGGGGGGTTTAGGCAGAAGGAGCCAGAGGACTCACAACAGAGTGGTCCACGTCTAGCTCAGTGAGCTTCTCTTCCAGTTCCTGAATACGATGTGGGCAGGACCAGGGGCTACAGTCCCCTCTCCTTTTATTCCAGCAAGGATGGAACATCACTGTGGACCTGGTCATTGGCCCTAAAGGCATCCGCCAGCTGACAAGTCAGGATGCCAAGGTAGGGAGACCCTGAGGGAGGTCCCACCTTACCGAACCCACTAACAGGTCTTCCCCTTCTTCTACCTCCCACCCCCCAGTGCTGACAGCAGAACCCTTAGGAGACCACCCTGCCCTTGGTGTAAGTTTACAAAGCAAGGGTTGGGGTCACAGTGTGAAGCATGTGGCTGTGACTTTGCTCTGCACAGGAGCGGGTAGAAAGGTGGTGAGAAGGATGCTATTCCAGCTCAGACAGAAGAGGTGCTTTTTCAAACGCAATGTCCAGTGACTCCCCTGGAATTCTGGGTCCCAGGCCCAGTCCTGAGTTTATAACCAATTTGGCATGTGACCTTGGGCAAGTCCCACTTTTCTCCTCCGCCAAGTGGGGCTTGGATCAGATGGTCTTTGCAGTCTTGCCTCTCAGTCCCTCCTCCCTGCCCCTTCCTGGCCATTCTGCATGGCCAGAACCCGTGGCAGGATGACCCTATGAGCCCCTCCCTCCCTCTTCCGCAGCCCACCTGCCTGGCTGAGTTCAAGCAGATCAAGTCCATCAGGTGCCTCCCGCTGGAGGAGGGGCAGGCAGTGCTGCAGCTGGGCATCGAGGGTGCCCCCCAGGTGAGTGCCAGGGGCCCCCCAGGACGAGCCTCACTGCAGGCTGGACAGGGGCTGGGGCAGGCAAGGGGCCAGGGGTTCCCTGGCTTTGGGGATTTTACTAAGAAAACTGGACCAGTGGCCAAAGAAAGGTACCAGGATAACAATCAGTTATGAGGACATTCGGGAAACAGCGCTACTCTTTTTATCTGAATGTCAGGAAAGAAGTGGGGAGAGTTACAGGGCAGACCAAGTGACCCCAAATCGGATACAAGTCAGAGGCCAGCATTCCTCAAGCGAGCAGAAATGCATAAATCAAGATGTCAGACTTTGTCCTTTCACCAGTCTGTCCCTGCTCCTTCCTCCCACTGCCCAGCTTCCCAGCCTCCTGTCTGCCTAGTCCTTGATCTCAGAATGAGACCTGGTGATCGGTGGGAGGACACCCCCTGGTGGTGACAGGAGGTGCAAGCCGAGTGGTGCGGTGGAACCTGGCAGGGAGTGTGGGGGCCGCTTCTCCAGCCCTGTGGGTTCAGTCAAGCCAGGACTCTGAGATGTCACCTTTGGCTGGTTTCTTCTCTGCAGACCCTGTCCATCAAGACCTCCTCCCCAGCAGAGGCCGAGAACATGGCCGACCTCATAGATGGTTACTGCCGGCTGCAGGGGGAGCATAAAGGCTCACTCATCATTCATCCCGGGAAAGGTGGGTGTCCCCTTCCAGGCAGTGGCCCAGCAGCAGCACAGCTGGGTCATGCCAGCCGGGCAGAGCAGAGTAGCTTTGCCGGGGGCCCAGGAACCAGTGCACAGGCTTGAAGAGTGTGGGGAGTCACCCACTTAGTGGGTCACACCGCTGGCCAATGCTTCCTGGGAGCCCTTGCTGGGGTGTCAGCTGCGGGCCTGGCCCTGGCCAGCAACCCCTGGTCCTGAGCGCGCAGATGCCTGCTTCAGGAGCAGCCGCGTTTGCAGCTCCACAAAGGTCAGAGTCACTGCTAGAACCTGGCTGGTCCTTCCTGCGTGTGGCCCTGTTGGGGGGTCAGGGGTCAGGGGTCAGGAACAGGGTCGGGACTGAAGCAGGTGGTGCCGGCAGGGCAGGGTGGAGCCAGAGGGGAGGATTCCAGCTGCAGAGCTTCCGCCCGGTGCTGAGCCAGCAGCAGGACAGTGGGGAGGGGTCCCCTTGGAGGAGCCGTGAGAGGTCCATCATCCGTCCAGGCCCCCATGTCCACGGCTCCAACCTTCCCTGCCCCTCTCTGTCCCCAGATGGTGAGAAGCGGAACAGCCTGCCCCAGGTCCCCATGCTGTGAGTATCATGGGGAGGGCGGAGCTCAGCCTGTGTCCCTAGGGAGGAGGAGGAACCTGCAGGGACCCTCACTCCTCCCCCATTCTGAGACCAGTCTCAGCGTTTCACCCCCCAGTACGCCCCCCAGTAGGCATGTGCAGGAATATTCTCTGTCCCCGCTTGGTATCACCTTGTGGGGGAAGGGCCACAGCTCCTACCTTGTTAGCAGCCCGCTGTGCTGCTTCTGCAGATGGGGTGGAGGGTGAGGGGTACCCAGGCTGCCTGGGGGAGTGCTGCCCAGCTCTGAGTTCACCTGGCTCTGCCCTCTCCCCTTTCCCACAGAAACCTGGAGGCCCGGCGGTCCCACCTCTCAGACAGCTGCAGCATAGGTGAGCCTGCTGCCCCCTCTGCTCACTGTGCTCCCTCCTCTCTGCCCCTCCTGCCTGTCCCAGTGGTGTCACCAGGCAGGCCCTTCAAGTACAGATGCCATCACTCCTCGGTGAATGCTTTAAACTTTCATTAATGGTGACAATGAGTTTGGGGAGGTACAAATAACCAGTTCACGACAGTCCTAAATGGACATTAACCAGGTTGCCCTAAATAACCCAACTGGGCAACAGCAAGAAAGGACTCAAGCTGAAGTGCTCTGGGCTCTGTAGTTGACCCAAAGCCTGGGACTGGAGTCTGGGACTTCCTTGGACTCTCGCCCGTCTCCATCCCTTGGCTGTGTTGGCCTCTGCCTCCTGGTTCCTGGCCCTGCCTGGTGAGGTCACCCTGCCCACGGGCTGGGCCTCTTCTGTCTTTCCAGAGTCAGATATCTATGCGGAGATTCCTGACGAAACCCTGCGAAGGCCAGGAGGTAGGTCCTTGGCCCTATCACCATGGTGACCACAGTCAGGGTCCCAGGAGGCGACATGGTAGGATCTCACAGGGAACGTTCTGACTTCCTTCACTTTTCTCATGTACCAAGACTGGCAAAGCTGACGTGCTGTTATTGGAGAGCTGAGGCGTACTGTTGGGCCTTTCCTGTGCCCTGTGACTGCCTGCAGGGCATCTCTAAGGGCGTGGATCTGGGTGCTGGCCCTTCCCGGGGTTGGAGACAATGAGACCTGCTAGGCCCTTTCTCAGCCCAGCTCCTGGGCCCTCACCCAAGTATTGTTGGAGGTCTGGGGGGAACCCAGTTAGAGCCTACAAGGGGTGCCCTCCACCCTCTGCCCTGGGACCCTCTGTTTGCTCTGTGCAGGACCACAGTACGGCATCGAACGTGAAGACGTGGTTCTTAACCGCATTCTTGGTGAAGGCTTCTTTGGGGAGGTCTACGAAGGCGTGTACACGAATCATGTGAGTCCTGGACTCTTTCCCAGGGGCTCTGGGCTGGTTGGAGGTGGCAGCCATGACACATGGCGTCCCCACCCACACAACATGGGGGTACTAATAAAATGCCCAGGGAGGGTTGGGATGGATGAGCGTCACTCCCAAGAAGCTAGCAAAGTGCTAGGGAGTGAAGCAGAGGCAGGAGCTGGAGAAGGGTTGCCGAGGAGAGGTGGGAGGGTACAGGACAGGATGCCATCCCTGGAGGAGGAAGGCCAGGCCCCAGGGAGCAAGCACAGTTGATTTCCAGCCCCAGAAGGACCGACTGGCTTCGCCTCCGTGGTCCTGCTTCCAGCAGGCTGGAGAAAGGCAGAGTGGAAGGGAAAGGGCAGCACAGTGGAAAGCTACAGTAAAGAGCAAGAATGCTTGGGCTGCCTCTGATGGTGGCCTTGCCACCTGCCCACCAATCTTGGGCGGATCATGTGGCTCCTGGGGTTCAGCACCCTCCTCCTGACTGCCCGGCTGGAGATATTTGAGCTCTGAAGCCCTTTCAGGTTCTAAGTAGCCTGATCAAGAAGAAAGAGACCAAAGAGGAGAAGAAGAGAAAAGGGTGGCAAAGGAGAGGGGGTGTCGGTGTGCCAGGGTGAGGCAGGTCACCTGCTTTCCCTCGGCCGGGGCCTCATCTGCAGGAGCCATGCTGAGGCCGGGAGGGGACCCTTTGCTTGGAGTATTAGGCTGCTCCAAGGTCTCTGAACACGGTCTTATTGCAGAAAGGGGAGAAACTCAACGTGGCCGTCAAGACCTGCAAGAAAGACTGCACTCTGGACAACAAGGAGAAGTTCATGACCGAGGCAGGTAGGCGTCCCCTCGGGGGGATCCTGAGACACCCCAGTCTTGGGAAGGGGGTGGTGCAGCAGCACTGGGCCCCCCACTGGAGGAGGGTTTCTGGCAGGGGATGCAGCAGGTCGCTTCTGTGCTATGTAACCCTGAACTGTCCGCGGTCCCTCTTGCCCCCTGCAGTGATCATGAAGAATCTCGACCACCCGCACATTGTGAGGCTGATCGCAATCATCGAAGAGGAGCCCACCTGGATCATCATGGAACTGTATCCCTACGGGGAGGTGAGCAGGGCCAGGGGTGCAGGGTGGGCAGCGCATGGGGGCATTTAGAGCCAGGAGCCCTTCTCCCGGCTTCCCGCCTCCTGAAACACAGGCCTTGTTGGTGGAGGAAATACTCGGACGCCTTCCTGCCTATGGGTTTGTCCCAGAGGGGAAGAGGGGTTGGTGGCTCCCAAAAGCCTGGCCCTGGCTCCAGGCTGGAGCCACACATGGGAGCTGATGGCACCTCTTCTTCCTGCAGCTGGGCCACTACCTGGAGCGGAACAAGAGCTCTCTGAAGGTGCCCACGCTCGTCCTATACTCGCTGCAGATATGCAAAGCCATGGCCTACCTGGAGAGCATCAACTGTGTGCACAGGTAGGCACGGAGGGCTGGGCCAGGCACTAGCACAGGCCAAGCTGCCATCCAACTGGTCCTGTGGCCAGGCTCTGTGGACTGTCTCTTCCCCCGGAAGCTTAAAGTAGATGCACGGACCCCATAGTAGCTGTGCTAAGAGGAGCCCCAAAGGCTGCGGTGTCTGCCTGCAGCTCAGTACCTCCAGCCTCCCTTGGAGTGCAGGAAAGGGTTCCCCACCTCTCCACCTCGCCCAGAGTTCCCCTCCTCTGGCTCACTGATCCAGGCAGAAGGGACTGAGCTACAGAAGCACCAGAGGATGCTGAGGTCCCACTGGACCCTGCGCTGGCTCCCAGACCTCCTGTGGCCATAGAGCTGGTCCCTCTTTTACTGGCTTCTTCATTCATTCATTCATTCATTCATCTACTCACTTGGCCAGTGTTACAGAGCCCCTTCTCAGGGACAAGCACTGTCGTAGTCGCTGGGACAAAATCAAGGTCAAACAGAAAGAAATCCTTTCCTTAGGAAGCTGGCACCCCAGCAGGAGGGTCAAATGTGAGGTCACAGTGTGCAGAGGCCGAGGCAGTGGGATCTGTTCCCTTGTTTATTTGCAGGCTTTTAAGCCATTGTTTCAATAATAGAAACATTTGGAGCAGAGCTGCCCGAGAAGCCAGCAGGCACTGGGTGGGTGGGCACTCCTCCTGGGGGACTGAGAGCTCAGCTGTGGAGTCGGCTACCTGGATGGGACCCTATTCCTGCCTATAATTTGCTACAGACCTTCAAAGGTCCTAGAGCAGCATCCCACCCAGTTTTTCACACCCTTCCTATCCTTCCTACAGGGACATCGCTGTCCGGAACATCTTGGTGGCCTCCCCTGAGTGTGTGAAGCTGGGTGACTTTGGCCTTTCCCGGTATATTGAGGATGAGGAGTATTACAAAGGTGAGGGGACGTTCCGGCCACTGCTGTGCCCCTGGAGGGGTCCCTGATGCTATAATCCCAGACAGGGATCATCTTGCAGTTGGGCAGCCCAGGTCAAGGGTCAGTGTTTCTGGAAAATTCTGGATCATTCTTCCCTCAATAACTCTCATAAACCTCTTTGCCCACCCAAAGCCTCTGTGACCCGTCTCCCCATCAAGTGGATGTCCCCCGAGTCCATCAACTTCCGCCGCTTCACGACAGCCAGTGACGTCTGGATGTTTGGTGAGTGGTGGTCCTGGTGGGTGTAGAAAGGATCTCAGATTCTCAGCCCATGGGCAGGCTAAGAGGGGTGCACAGGGGCTCTCCTGGGTCCCCAGAGTCCTGCTCACTGGCCACTGAGAAGTCCTAGAGGTGGAGAGGTGGGTGGTGGGAGGGAGGTGACTTGGGCCACAGGCTAGCTTGGATAGTATGGGGTCATCTTCCTGGGAAAGACTTTGTGACAGCCCAGGGACTAATGAGGGGACACCCTGGATGCCCCTCACAGAACACGTGGCTCTGTAGATTCCCCACTGGCTCTCCCACAGCTCACCCCATCAAATCTCATCATAGTTACTCCCATTTTCCAGACAAGGAAATGGAGGCTTAGGTCAGGGGCTTGTGTAGGGTCACACAGGCAGCAAGCCTTGGTGCTTGGCTTCCAACTCCAGCTTTCAGGGCGCTTCACACCCTCCCATGCAGAGGCGCTGGCTATCCCAACACCGGCCACCTCCTGATCCCACGGAGCCCTAACAGCTCCCTCTGGAGGGATCACAGGAGGGATGAGTATACTGCAGACTCAGGTCGCTGCTCTCTTGGGCTGACCACCATGCTGGGCAAGGCTGCAGGGTTGGTGGAGGGGAGGGGAGGCACGGTGTCCTGGCTGTGACTGAGCGCCGCTGGCCACAGTTGCTCCTGGGAGGGTGGACGAGCCTCTCCCAGTGTGGCCAAGCCTCCCCTCTCCCCACAGCTGTGTGCATGTGGGAGATCCTGAGCTTTGGGAAGCAGCCTTTCTTCTGGTTGGAAAACAAGGATGTCATCAGCGTGCTGGAGAAAGGGGACCGGCTGCCCAAGCCCGACCTCTGTCCACCTATCCTGTACACCCTCATGACCCGCTGCTGGGACTATGACCCCAGTGACCGGCCCCGTTTCACAGAGCTCGTGTGCAGCCTCAGGTGAGCATGGGACGGGAGCTCGGGTGGAAGACGGCGTGGTGGCCCAGCGCGCCCTGCTCAGCTCTGCAGCACCAAGAGAGCTTCCTATCCGGGTCAGCCCTGGGCAGCTCCTAACTTGGGTCCCACCTGCTGGTCAGGAGAGCGCAGGTTCAGAATCAGTAACATGACCGAGGCGGTGATGGAGGGCTGGGACTTGCACCCCGACCTCCCTGACACTGAGCCCAGTGTCATGTGGAATGAGCCGATCCTTCCAGAAGCTGCGAAAGGCACCCAGCAACTCTCTCAGCAAGCTTGGAATCCAAACACTGGGCCAGAGTTGCAGGAGAGCAATGGCCCAGACCACAGAGTTCAAGACATGTGACCCTCCCGCCTCTCCTCTGCACTTCAAGCTCCCTTCCCAGTTAGCAAGGAAGAGAGTAGGGACTTTTTGACTCACTATTAAGGCTGTGACCCAGGAGTCTCCTCTGCCTTCTGATTGGGAAAAGGGACCTGAAGGTCTGATCCTTCTCAGTGCCCAGCAACTATTACTCCCCCAGGATACGAGAGGTCACTGGTAAAAGATGTTACCTATTTTAGGGGTACAGGGTCCCTCACTGCTGTGGTGAGTGGCTAACCCTCAGCTGAGCCCGAGGTCAGCAGCCTCTTTGGGACTAGAGCGAAGTCAGTCCCGGGAACATAAACGCAAGAGACAGACCATATAAACAAGTTGACCTCTAGCTCGGTGGCGTATCAGCAGGTGTCCAGCCTTCGCGTTTCTCCTCTGAGGACCTTTCACTGTCCCTGTTCTCAGAAAAACACTGAGCCCTGGCACTTTCGGCCCTGTCGCGTGCTTCCCCACTTCTTACTGTGTTTAAACAAAGACACAGACTGTGCTGGCTTGTGGCTGCCTCTCCACCCAGAGGTCAGGTCCCACGCGGCCCCAGCTCTCCTTTTATTAGGGGCCCAGTTTTTTCTTAATCCCCCTTCGCCTCCTCTCAGGGTCCTGCTGGCCGTGTGGGTCTCGGCACACTTCCTTGGAGGCGAGCCCATCGTCAGCTCCCCAGCAAGTGGTCAGCCTTTATTTTCCTTTATTTACTTCCTTTAGGGAGAGAGTCCAGCAGGCTTTTTCTGTAAAGGACACGATAGGGAATCTGTGGGGCTTTGCAGTCTCGCTGGGTCTCTGCTGCGTTGAGCCAGCCCTGGCAGGGCAGGTGGAGGAAGCGAGAGTGAGTGAACGGGGGAGCTGTGCTCAGTAAATCTTTATCTGTGGACATGGACATTGGAATTTTGCTTAATTGCTGCATGTCATAAAATATTTCCTTTTTTAATCCTTGAAAATGCGATAATTATTCTTAATTTGAAGTCATACAAAAATTGGTGGGAGGTCAGCTTTTGCCTGTGACCATAGTTTGCTGACCTCTGCTTCAGAGAGTCCTCTGCTCAATTAACCTTAAACACAGTGACGTTAAACACCACAGTCACAGTGTTGACTTTTTGTAGGGTCAAAAAAATAGCCCCTTGAGATGCCTAGTGGGAAGCCCCCCGCCCCCGGGAACCTCAGGGATGGCCCTGCTAATGTGTGTGGGCCCCCAGGACAATCTGCAAAATTGTGACTTAATAGACCTTTCTGTCCCCTCTTTACCTCCATTGGCTCTCTTGATTAATTTTGTGTCTCATTTCTGTCCTTCATGAGGGAGACTTGAGAAGCCAGAGGATGCAGGAAAACTATTTAAAAGATGTCATTTGAGAGGTCACAAGCTCTCAGTGAAGAGTGTGAGCTTGAAGTCTACCCTGGGCTCTAAAGAACTGTGGGCAGCTGTGACAGGTGTCTGTCCTTAGAGGAAGAGGCGTCACCATCAAGGACACCAAGCCATGCCCCCCAGGATGAAGGGAGGAGCATGTTTCTCCAATGTGACCAGAAGGGTACCCAGAAAGCCCGCTCTAGTCTACATCCTGGCAGTCCTTCCTTTGGGGATTAGAAAGGATTGGGTCAGTGTCCCAGTTTTGCAGAGGTAGAAAAGACTGTTTTAATGTCAAGTTCTGAGAATTTGTCTATGTAATGATAGATTTAATATTCGTTGATTGACAAAGTGGACCTATTTGTAAACACGCATACCTATTTGCCATGCATACCTATTTGTAAACACAGTACCAAGGAGTGCATATTCAAGAGGATGTAATACTTGATACCCATTGGAACATGTGAATTTGTGAGGCCCCTGCAATAATCCCAGAGGTCCCTGGGGTCTGTGACTCCCAGTTGAGAAGCACTGAATGGGATTAGACAGGTGAGAGGCACAAGCTTAGCTAACCTCAGAGTGAGTCCACAGCCCCCACCAGCACACACCAGAGATGAGCTCGTGGAATATTTAATGTGATGGACAACGGAAGCCAGGACCGTGAAGCGGGAAGGGGCACTGGGAATCTATACAGGGCATTGGAGCCGACAGCAGGCTCAGGAGGGCAAGAGGCAGTGGGGAGAGGGCGCTGCCCCAAGCTTCTGCTGCCCACAGGGCAGGTTCTGGCTCTCTGAGGACTTCTCACCTTGGACCCATTCTTTTGATCCTCGTATGCTTGATGTGAGGGTGACCTCAGACTCCATATCCCAGGGTGTCTCTCCAGGCACGGTGGGGCAGGCGGAGAAGGAAATTGGGCACAGTGGCCCCCATCCAGGCCTCTCCTGGCTCCAGTGTAGCACAGAGGGGAGCCCCGAGGAACATCGCACATTCACCCTGTTGCTTTCTCTAACTTGGCTTTCTGACAGCGACATTTACCAGATGGAGAAGGATATTGCCATAGAGCAGGAGAGGAACACTCGCTACCGAACCCCCAAAATCTTGGAGCCAACCATCTACCAGGAGCCCCCACCCAAGGTAAGCCAAAGCCTTGCTGGCCCCATGAGTCACAGGCAGCCCAGTGCCTGCCTCACCCACTGCCCTCTCATTGCATAAGCAGGGTGCTCCCTGCAGTCTTCCCCCAGGCCCGCTGCCCAGCTGTCCATCAGTCGTCATCACCTCTGTGCCCAGCAGCTGGAATCTGAGATGCCAGACACCTTGTGGGAAAACTGAGTCAAGAATAATCAGCCCTCAGTGGTTGATTAGGAACTGGGGACTTTTCCACTACCCCATCCTTAGGTGGGTGGCTTTCCAGGAACCAGGCCTGTATTAGTGAGCTAGAGCTGCCATAGCAAAGCACACAGAGTGGCTTAAACAGCAGACACAGGTCTGCAGGCCAGAAGCCCAAGATCCAGGGCCCAGCAAATTTGATTTCTAGTGAGGACCCCTTCCTGGCTTGCAGGCCACCTTTTCACTGTGTCCTCAGCTGGCCATCTGTGGTCTCTGGTTCCATTCTTAAGGGGCATCAATCTACTCATGGAGTCCTATATTATTCCCTCATGTAACTCTGATCACCTCCCAAAGTCCCCAGCTCCTAATATTGTTGCAGCCCGGGGCAGGACTTTAGCATATAAATTGGAGTGGTGAGGATACAAACATTCACTCGACAATGCCTGATCTGGTTCAAGGTCTTTTCTCATTGGCCTTCTTGCCTGGCGTGAACTGCCGTCTTCCTTGGGCCCGTCTTGGTTTTCATCTCTGTGAAAGTTTTGTGAGTCCTTGAGCTCTCAGTGACTTCCTGCTTCTGAATGTCTGCAACTGCTCTTTACTAATTTGGCAGGTGCTGCTACATACAAGGAGCCTACACACACACACACACACACACACATGCACGCACAATTAATGCTCCAATAAGCCGCAGCCCAGGAGGGCAGAGAGGACAACCTCTGTGCCTTCAAATCCACCCTGTCATCCCGCCACATGCAACTGGTGTTCAGCCGGTGGATGCATAGAGATTTTAATGACTTTGTCCCCCATCTGTCCTTCATTGTGAACTGGCCTGAGCTGCCTCTGGCTTGATAGTCCCCTTGGTGGGTCCTGTTCACTCAAGGAGAAAAATGGTAACTGACATAACTCTGTTCTTCCTGCAGCCCAGTCGGCCCAAATACAGACCCCCTCCGCAAACCAACCTGCTGGCTCCCAAGCTGCAGTTCCAGGTAAATGTGCAACCAGGGGGCTGAGGAAGGTCAGGTTCACCTGTTACAGGTGCTTCCTGAAAGTCCATCACTGTGCCTTTGAGAGGTGATGCAAGTCTGCTCAGGTGGTGGAGATGGCCTGGGTTGACTTTTCTTTGGAACCTGGGGTCAGATTTAAACACAGATCAAAAGAACAGAAATTCGATTCTACCAAGCTATCCTCAGCTAAGGAGACCAGTCTGCCGCCCAATCATCTGTCTGCAGTGTCTGTTGCTAAATGTGCCTGCTTGCAGCTGCCTTCTCATGCCTGCAGCTTCCCTGGCCTCTTCCCTGAGCAGGAAGGAGCTGGGGACTGATGATGTCCCCAGAGGGTGGAATTGCTCCCTGGGGCTTCCCAAAGAGGCTCTGGCCAGAACCTGGTAGACAGTGAGGAGGAAGCAGGGTTCAATCTGAGCCTTCTGTATCCATCACCACTGGCCATGTCTTGGTTACTTTTCTCTCATTGCTGAGACAAAATACCTGATGCCCAAAATGAATGAAGGAAAGGTTTATTTAGCTTACAGTTTGTGAATGTTTCAGTCCATACTCAGCTGGCTCCAAGGCAGGGTGGTGGCTGAGGGGCGACTGTTCATGGCAGCTGCAGCAGATACCAACAGTGACAAAAGCAAAAAGGATAAAAGGGAGGAACAAGCTACTTCCCTTCTCTTAGATTATATGCCAGCTACCTGACTCAGAGTAGGTACAGCACTACACTGCCAATCCCAGCACTAGACAACAAACCAATCACAAACCCTAGATTCAGCCACCTTTGAAAGACCTGCTCTGAGATGACTACATGAGACTTTTGGGGAACATCCAGACACAAAGAGTAACAGACCATGAATTTCCCTAAAACTGTAGTCCCTGGCTCAGAAGCCCCTGCCCTATGTCCCTCTCTGGCATCTGAGTCAGAGGAGTCCATCCTCCTCTTCCTCCTCTTAAATCACTCAGCTCAGAGTCACTGTTCAAAACTGGAACATTTTGCTGGGGATTTAGCTCAGTGACATAAGCGCCTACCTCATAAGCATTAGGTCATGAGTTTGATCCCTGGTACCTAATAATAATAATAATAATAATAATAACAATAATAATAGAGCATTTCAATCAACAGAAACAATGTCAGTCTGCAAAAAGCTCTTTGCAGAAAGATTACACCCTATGATCACTTATATCTTCCCAAGGAAATGTCTGGGCCACAATAAACCCAGCAAGAACTAGCAGGTGCGTCCTCTTTGTGGAAAGAAAGCACCTTGAATCTGAAGGCGGAAACATTGTCTTTAAAACCTAACACAGCCTTAGAAAGGAAACATTTAAAATAGAATTTTTCTAAATTAAAATAATGGCATGTGTACAAACACACATGCGTGCACACACACACACACACACACACACACACACACACGAAGTTGGTTCTCCAAATCCGTGGGTTCTGCATCTGTGGTTTCAAACAGCCAGGAATGAAAAATATGCAACAAAACAAAACAAAGGGTTGCATTGGCATTGAACATATATAGAATTTTTCTTGTCATTTTTCTCTAAACAATACCTCGTTACACAGCATTGCCCTGCAGTAGGCACCTTAAATAATCTAGAGATGAGTTAAAGTATCCTGGAAGAGGCACATAGGCTACATGTAACTTCTACACCACTTTCTACAAGGGCCTTGGACATCTGCTGATCTGCATGTCTGCACAGGGTCCTGGATCGTTCCCCCTTAGGATACTGAGGAACTATGCAAATCTGTACTTATCTTTGAGCCAATCAGATTTATCAGTTTGAAATCATGACAGTGGGTTCGAAAGACCTATGCTGTTCTCCATATGTGCATGGCCCATGGAGCAAGCCGTGTATGCAAGCATCATAGGGGAGGAGGGGTAGTGACTGAAAGGCCACATTCCTGCACCATGTCTTTCCGGTACAGCTAAGGCAATGCCACACCACATTCCTGATGAGCTCCAGGGGAGGAGCCCATGTTCTCCTGTATGTTCATGCACTGTTTCTTTGTGCTCACATTTGTAGCAGCTAATTGTCTACCTCTTGCCTCGTCTCTGTGCCTTGTGCTTCTCTGCTTCTCCTAAATAGGTCCCTGAGGGTCTGTGTGCCAGCTCTCCTACGCTCACCAGCCCTATGGAGTATCCGTCTCCCGTTAACTCGCTGCATACCCCGCCTCTCCACCGGCACAATGTCTTCAAGCGCCACAGCATGCGGGTAAGAGGGCTCTGCATGCTGGGTCCCAGTGCGGACTGAGGAGACTGATGGAGCGGGGTGGCCTAGGACATGGGGTCCCCCACGCTTCATGTAGAAGCTACATGTAACTTCTACACCACTTTCTACAAGGGCCTTGGACATCTGCTGATCTGCATGTCTGCACAGGGTCCTGGATCATTCCCCCTTAGGATACTGAGGAACTATGCAAATCTGTACTTATCTTTGAGCCAATCAGATTTATCAGTTTGAAATCATGACAGTGGGTTCCAAAGACCTATGCTGTTCTCCATATGTGCATGGCCCATGGAGCAAGCCGTGTATGCACAGCATCATAGGGGAGGAGGGGTACTGCCACTCCTCCCCTGTGTGCCACTCAGGCTGTCCGGGGCTCTGGAACAGCCTACATCTCTGAAAACACATCAGGGCCTGGGCCGAGCCAGGCTGTGCTCCTGATGATACCAGCTTGACCAGACCTGCCCTTGTCTTTGCCACCGTAGTGGAGAACCACGTAAAGCTGTCTCCCTTTCTTGAGACCCAGGGATAGAGGGGTCCGTGGTGGTGTGGAGCTCATAGGCAGAGCACAGAATGAAAGACCCTGGAGCTCCAACCCCTCTGCCTTCCCGCCTGATTGCTTTGGTTGCTAAAGCTGTCCCACCAGAGGGAAGCTTTCTGGTGGCTGCTTCTCCTGCTGCTTTTGTACGAGGCGCTGCTGGATGGGAAGGAGCTTAGGGGTCAGTGTGCACGCAGCCTCCTGAATTGGCTACACAGGGGCTCAGCCGCCTCCCCCGAAGCCACTTTGTCATCAGTGACTGCTGAGACTGAGCCTCATGGACTGGCTGCTGATTGTCAGGTCGAATGTGAAAAAATCGCCCTTGATTGTAAGCAGATGCCCACTTGCCGCCGGCCATCTCCTTTAATTCTATTGACCTTTGGCGGTCAGTTGCCATGAACAGTCCCTATATTGTTTTGCAAATCAAGTTACAAAACAGACAGGAGCCCTTATTGTTTTAGCTTTAATTTTTTTAAAAAATGCATGGTAGTTCAGGCTCAGAATAAATGACTCAAAATTGTTTTGGGCAAAAAAAAAATACAGGTTTATGATGACAGATTTGGAAAATGTAGGCAAGTATGTTGATAGACTTCTGTGCTGTTATTCTTAATTTAGTAAAATTTTAAATGAGCGTGATAACTTAGAATTCCAAGCAGCAAGATCCGTTGTGAAATAAATTTTCCCCGGCCTACATCATTTTTCTCTTGTATGTTAGTTTAACCAATTTCCATCTTTGCATATACTTACAGTAAACTGCAGATGGGAGCGTACTATAAATTAGGCTGTGTTCAGTTCCTCTGTGCTCCTGCCCTTGCTCTTTATTCAGAATTAATTAAATCTTAGTGGGCCTTACTTTAGGATGTGCTCCCTGAGAGAGAAGCCATTTTGCACATTTGAAGGGCAGAACTGCCTTTGTCTAAGCCTTGCTTGCCGGTGTGGATTTTGCTTCACCCCATAAAGACAAACTGCAGGAGGAAAAAAGACCTTTTGTGTCAGAGGTTTAGAAATAATTGCCAAAAGGAAAATCCACCTAAAAGAACATAATGAGCATTTCTTTAAATAAATAAAAAAAGCTTAAAAGTATAAACTCCATTTTACAATATAGATCAGAAACACTGAGAAAGTCTCTTCCAGGTAGGAAGCTAACGAGGTATAATAGCCTCCCTGCAAAGCATTTGAAAACATTTAACAAACATTCAGAGGTGGAAAAATTCTTTTTCTCCTGCCTGGCGCTATGGCCTGGCTCCTCAGGGAGTCTGTGGGATGCCACAGTCATGGTGGCTGCAGTCTCCCTTTCCAAGAGCTCACAGTTGGGTAAGAAAATGCAGTTAATAAGGTGCAGGCCCGCGAGTCGCTGTCCTGGGTGCTGAAGGAGTGAGACAGTTTTGCCTTCACGGAGCTTCCATTCAGCCAGAAGGAACAAGCCAGGTGCACACTTACCTGGAATATCCCCCAGAAGGTTGTGGGGCCTCTGAGTGGGATTTCAGAGGCAGAGTATCTCCTGCCGGCTGCTGTTTTCCCTCAGCCAGGCCTTGGAGGATGGGGAAAGTTTATACAGGATGATACAGGGAAAGGGAGGTTAAAAGAGGCAGAGGTGCCTCAATAAGAGCCAAGATTGTGTGATGAAAATCCACAGGGCGAATGGGGGACCTGTTTACCTGTCTAGCCAGAATAAGGAAGGGTATGCGTGGAGGTGGGATTGTGACTGGCAGCATGGACTGGAAGCGCAGTAGGGAAGGTACATGCCACAGCATGTGGTGTCATCTTAAAAACCAAGTACCTGATTCCTGGTAAGAAGTGTTAAGTCCCCAAGACCTGAGAATACTTAGAGTGCATTCAGCCGAACCAGCCTAGAGAGATCCAAGGCTTAAAAGGTTCCCATTGTCTCCATCAGTTTTTTTCTTAATTCATTGAAAATAGAAATTTGAAGTCTTTACTTCTAGAACTACCGACACATCTCCCATGGACACACTGGAGAAACTCAAAATGTCCCCCTCCCCACTAAATGCCATCGCTTTCCCCCGTGACTGAGCCTCATCCCATTTGTACCTTCCAGAAGCCATGTCGAAGTGTATGGAGTATGTGTCCCCTCCATCGGTTTTATCACGTAATTGGAAGATGTAAAGTAAATCTTCCAGGATGTGTTTTTGTTAAAATATTTGGTAAGATCAGCCCAGGGCATAAAATGTGTGCAAGTGGTAGAAAGCTCTGAGCACTTATAAAACTAAATAGTAACTCATCCTCCCTGTGTTTACCCTAATCTTCCTCAGTTTATACATTTTTCTTACACCTGGAAATTCTGAACTCCATATGTAGAGCTCCAGACTCTTAGTTCCTGTTTGTCACTATTTGACAACAGCCTGGGGCAGCCACGCTGTTGTTTTCAGGCACTGACATTTAACTGGGAGGATTTTTATAGCCTTAGCATTTCCTCTTTTGGAGCAAGTGTCTTAGTTGATTTTGTGTTGCAGTAGCAAAATGCCTGAGGCTGGGCACTTCACACAGAAAAAAACTGACCTAGCTCACGGTTTTGGAGCTCAAAGACCCAGCTTCTGCGCAGCTGGAGAGGGCAGGGAACCTTCTGCCCACATCACAGCATGGTGGATGAGCTTATGGGAAACCACCCAACAAAACAGGAAGTGAGATTCCAGGGAGAGATCAGGCTTGTTCTTTCTCTAGCAATGTCCTCTCAGGAATTAGTCCACTCCTGCCCGACCTGGCCCATTCCCACGAGCAGCGTTAATCCACCCGTGAGGGTGGGCCCCCTAGCAGCTCATCACCTTTCCCTAAAGTCCACTCCTTACAGGTTCCACCACCTCAGCACCGTCATGCTAAGGAACCCAGCTCCCAGCACAAACCATCTCCAACCCATAGCAATCTGTCCCTGTGAAATAAATCTTTACTTTCTGTTCAATAATCACGTGATTATGAAATATTTGTACTTTTTTTTTTTTAAGGCTTAGCTCAGTAGTCCTTAACTGAGCTGATTTACTTCTGAGAGGACATTTGGCATGTTTAGAGGCATTTTGGGTACAATTGGCAAAGTGCTAGAGCCATCTAGTGGGTGGAGGTCAGAATAGCTGTTAAGCAACCTACAGTGTACAAGAAATGTCCCCGAAGTAAAGGATCATCAGGCTCCCAAACCCTAGTCGAACCCCTGTTTACTTAGCCCCAGTAATATTGCATATTTTATATTTTTCTCCTGGTGCTGAGGATGAAACCCAGGCCCTCGTGTGTGCCAGACAAGCACTCAGCCTCTGAGCGACGTCCCCTGCCCTAGATTAATGAACAACGAAGAATATTTCAGCAAGAAACCTAACTTGTAGGGGAAAGTATTTTTAGAAATTGAAGTTGGTAATTGAAACTGAATGAGACCCTGGAAAAACATCCCAATGTAACTGTCTTTAAGGTGTGTTGTAATATTCAAGTGTATTCTATAGGCTTCAGCGGGGAAACTCTTTTAAGAGGCTTGCAAAAACATAGGCAAATTTTAGCATTTCTTCAAATGGTTTCTATGTAAACTGGCCACCTGAAAGGAGTGGTCTTTGCAGCACAAGTCAATTTACAACCAACAGAAATGTGTGCAGCTGCAGAGGCTTGAAGTCCCAGGTTCAGGGCCACATCTGGTGGGAACCTTCCTGCTGTGTCCAGCATGGCAGAAGACATCTTTGGGGAGAGGGAAGAGGCATGGTCATCCTCCTATCAGCAGCGCCCCTCTCATTCATTCACAAAGGCAGGGCCCTCCTGGCCTAGTGGCCCTCGAAGGTCCCACTTCTCAATGTTGTTGCCCAGGAGATTCAATGTCCAACACAGAAACTTTGAGAGCCACATTCAAACATAGCAGTAAGCCGGGGCCTGCTGGCTTTCGTGTCATAGAAGGGTCTTGTCACTGGCAAAAGCTGCCCCTGATTGCCGAATCAGGGGGACGCAGGCAACATTCTTTCTGCATCAGTCTAGAGGCCTAGGTGATCTGATGCAGCAGGGAGGGAAGGCAAAATAATCTGGAGGGACTGAGCGGGAAATGAAGCAGATGAGCCCTGGGAACGTTGATGGGAAGTAGACAAACTTGCCATCTTCTGCGTCACGGCTGAAACAATGAATAAGGCCAGTGCCCCACAGGTAGGCAAAAACAAGTGTTGGATTTAGTAAAATCAGGGAGAGGCAGCAGTGATCTTCTATCTGCAGAGCTCTACTTATTTAAGTTTCATTCTTCATCCTACCTCAGCACATGTGTTTCCTCTAAGCCTTGGTGGAAAAACCCAAACCCTCATCTTAATAAAGAGCGTGTTTTAACAGAAGGGCGCAGTCAGTGGGGGCCCACTGTTGCTCCTCCTCCTCCTCCTCCTCCTCCTCCTCCTCCTCCTCAGGGTCTGCCATGTGGTGGAGCCGGAAGCAGCAGCACTGCCCTCCAAGCTTCCGCCCCTGCCACCATGGCACTCAGGTGGACACGAGCTTCCAGAGGGCTGGCTGGGGTTTGGCAGCCAGTTGCAACCCAGACACACGTGTGAGGGTGACACTGATGACACCTGGCTCCATGCAGTCTCTGTGTGTCACTGTGGGTCTAAGAGCAAACCTGCAAGGCCAAGGCTTTGGCCGCCCCCTCTCTTCCCTCCGCCGAGTGCGGTCGGGGCTCACTGCGCCTCTCTCATCTCCCCGCTGGCCTCAGGAGGAGGACTTCATCCGACCGAGCAGCCGGGAAGAGGCCCAGCAGCTGTGGGAAGCCGAAAAGGCCAAGATGCGGCAGCTGCTGGACAAGCAGCAGAAGCAGATGGTGGAGGACTACCAGTGGCTGCGGCAGGAGGAGAAGTCCCTGGTGAGCCGTGCTCCCAGCTGCGTCCCTGGTGTGGACCCTGGGCGTCTTCCGTGCTGACCTGGGCCAGTGCTGGCCCTGTGTTCTCGGGACTTCGGTTCCAAACCCTAAGCCCTTTCTTTGGTCTCCTCTGCAGGACCCCATGGTGTACATGAATGACAAGTCCCCTTTGGTAAGTCAGTGGGAGAGATGGGGGGGGGCTGCACTCGCCCCGGGACCCCTTCCCAGTGCCCTGGGCCAGCCTCCTTTGCTGCTGCTCATGTTGGGAGCACGACCTGGCCCTTTGTGCTGATGCCGTGGGGCACAGCCTCGATCCCCTAGAAAGCTGGTCTTCACTCCCCTTGGCTGTGATCTCTAAACACATGGGGTGGGGTGGGCGGCTTGGAAACAGGAAGTGGGTGGTCCCCAGAGTCGCAGAAGTGACCCTTCTCTTCCCTCATTTCCTTGCAGACCCCGGAGAAGGAGGCCGGCTACAGTGAGTGTTTCTGCCCCTCCCTGGGGAGTTTCTGCCCAGCACCCGTGCACAGCCCTGCCCCTGCCCCCTGTTAGTGGGAAGGCGCACCTGGCTCCCTTTAATTCGAGCTGCTTTGAAGCGAGTGCCCTGTGATCCCTGCCATTGGGGCGCCCTTCCGATCTCTCTCTGGCTCCATCCCCAAGCCTCTACCCCACACCTCTGCGGCCTGGTTTATGAGCTAGTAACGCTGGCTCCCCCTGCCTCCCCGGTTCAGACTCATCCTCCTAGACAGGCGGGAAAGAGCTGAGGCTAAGGCTGATGGTGACAGTGATAGACCACAGCCACAGACAGCCTAGGCCAGCTGCAAATACTGACTCATTTCCTATCCCAGCAGCACTATGGGACCGGCACAGGGGGTAGCAGGGAAGCACTGGGTGGCTGTGAGTGAGTCCAGGCAGGCTCACTCTAAGGTCCCTTCTCATTAAGACCCAGGAAGTGTAAGCATGCTGCCCTGTGTGGCAGAGCTCTTTGGTGGCAAGGGACCAAGTAAAGCCAGGTGCTTTACCTCCTGCCCCTCACTCACCTCCCCAGCCACTCTGGGGTCTCTGCTCAGTTCTGCTATGATCTCATTCTCCCCGATAAACGTTTAGCAAATCCTGCCCCACCCACCGGTGAGCCGCACTAGCACCTGGTAGGGGCTCTGGGCCGTGGAGTGGGAGGGCTGTTTCTCGTGGACAGCACAGTGTGGCTGCTCCTCAGGCCCTGTGTCCCTCAGGGAAGGACCCCACACTCACCCTCCCCCTGCCGTCACTGTGGTTTCTTCCTATGCAGTGGACAGCAGTGCTTGTGCCCACAGGAACTCCCCAGAGACCTGCCATCTTCCTGGGATTGGGATCTAATGTTCCCAGGGTGTCCTGGTAGTAGAGGAGAGGGGCCACTTGGTTAACAATAGGGAGAGGCCTAGGGTGCTGAGACCCCCACTCACTCCCTGTCCCCCTCCTCGTTGCAGCGGAGTTCACCGGGCCCCCACAGAAGCCACCGCGGCTGTGCACACAGGTATGTGCAGGCTCCACCAAAGCTGATAATGCGTTGGGGTTAGGGGTGGCGTTCCACAAGCCTGGGGCACCAGATCCCATGACTGAGGTAGATAAGGGCCCACTGAGATGTGTTATTTGACAGAAATTGCCATAAACAATCGGTCCACAAAGGGTGCTCAACAACCATGGGGAGTGCTTCTATTAAAAAAAATTATGACAGTAAAAAACATATCGTCATGAATTCTCCCTGAAAGTACTCTATATACTCACCAGGCCTTGAACCCACTTAGCCCCTCATAATTGAGAAGTTGTCTCTTACTGTAATAAACCTTGTTAGTACATATTTGAAATGCGTAATGATCACATTTACTGTGGGTGGCTGGTATGCGTACGTAACGCATCTTAATCTTTTCAGTAAGCTTTTTAAATGTCAGCATTCACTGTGTTTTTTGACCATCCCAGAGAAGGGAAAGGCTTTGCTGCAGGCCCCAGAGTTAGTCATGAAACAGCGGGGATGACTCAATTTCCTGCTCCCCAACCTGGAGGAAAACACACACACTGCTGTAGCCCTGGGGACAGGAGGTGGGCCACCCTCCCCGAACTCCCTCGCCCCTCCTCCCAACATGGCTGTTCCTTCCCTCCCACAGTCCATCCAGCCCACCGCCAACCTGGACCGGACTGACGACCAGGTGTACTTCAACGTCATGGAGCTGGTGCGGGCCGTGCTGGACCTCAAGGACGAGCTGTCCCAGCTGCCCCCCGAGGGCTATGTGGTGGTGGTGAAGGTGAGGGTGAGGGCAGGCTGGAGGAGACAGCGGTGAACCCCAGCCCTGATGGCAGGGGCTGTGCCTCCTCCTTGGCCAGCCTGGCAGGCTCCAGGGGTACGAAGTGATTAATGGGAATTTAGGTCTCAGCGGCCTCAGAGGGCATCTACCACCCTGGCAGCAGTGAGGCTTTCTCAAAGAGCAAGAGGCAAGCTGGGCATGGTGGTACATGCTTTAAATCCCGGCACTTTGGCAGGCTGAGGCAGGAGGATCGAGAATTCCAGCCCTGCTGGGAGAATTTGGTGACTTCACAAGACACTGTCTCAAAATAAACGAAAAAGGGCTGGGATGCAGCTCAGTGCAAAAGTCCTCAGTTAATGCAAGAGGTAAAGGCTTCCTTGTCCTCTCCTCTACCCAGAACGTGGGGCTGACCCTGCGGAAGCTCATTGGGAGTGTGGACGACCTCTTGCCCTCCCTGCCGTCGTCTTCAAGGACAGAGGTGAGAGTCCAGGCCCCAGACACACAGTGCCACATCTGTCACTTCTCCCCTGCACCGTCCCCTGTATCTCCCACAGGGCCTCCTGGGCAGCCCCCTTTCTGCCTGCTGAGTCCCCAGCAGGTGGCGCTGGGCCTGGCCCAGGAATTCAGGTCTCAGCTAGTCAAGGCAGAATTGGCCATCCGCAGAGGGCAGGCACCTTCCCCTTCCCTCTAACTGGCCTTTATCTCAGCGCATCTGCACTGATCCGGGAATGAATATGTCATTGCAGCAGCAAACAGTTAGCATGGGGTTGAGTCCCCATGGGACTCCTGGTGTTCTGTGAGATGGAGCAGCGTGACAGGTGACAGGCAGACTCGTGGTCTCCACTAATGTCCACGTCCTGGGCCCCAGGACCGGTGCTCATGTTACCATGCTGGCAGTGGGGACTTGGCAGTGTGATAAAGTTAGGAGACTTCAGACGGGGAGATTGTGCTGGGGCGGGTAAGGGGGCGGCCGTGGTCAGAGTCAGGGACAGGCACGAGGCTAGATGCCGCCCGAGGCTGGAGCCGTTGGGAGCAGCCATGGGCCCAGGAAGGCGCCGCCTCTTTGGGTCGAGACAGGCAGGAAAAGGCGCTGCTTGGCAAGCAGCACAGCTCTGCCGGCAGCTCAAGTTTGTGACCCTTATCTCGGCCACAGGGAACCCACTCGCTGCCACTGGACATTTGCAGTTGTCCATCTGGAAGTCAGTCATGAACCTCCCTCCTACAGGGCCCTTCGATCCACTGCCTTCTGGTGGTCAGCCACGTGGCTTATTCGGTCGCTATCCCCACTGCGCAGCTGCTCCAGGCAGGACAGGGCAAGTGTGTCTGGGACTTTCCCAGGCCTCCCTCTGGGTGGCAGCAACAACCCACAAAGGACTTCGCAGGGAAGGTGCCACCACCTGATGGGCCTGAGCTGCCCCCAGGACCTGGCCAGCTTCTGGGGCGAATTTCCTGGTTCTGATCTGATCTGACGGGAGAGCTGTGTGACCTCGGGTGCCACACACTCACCCACTCGCTCTCTCATTTCCTTTGACAAATACTCGTGCACTTTACGTGCTCATCTGGGGATGTGGTGGTGAAGGAAACGCCATCCCTGATCTCTGGGTTTACAGTCAACGCTCAGACACGGGCCAGTGCACTTGCCCATGGCCTCAGTCTTCTCCCGAACATCGGCCGGCGTCAGGATTCTTGTGCGAAGGGCATCCCGTGGGGCTGGGGGCTGGGGTGTCCGCCGTGTCCCTTGGATCCTGGGTCAGATTCAGCCCAGGCCCAGGTCCAATTCCTCCTGCCTTGGTCAACACCCGTCCTCGCCCTCCATGGCCGTTCTCTCCACAGATCGAGGGAACCCAGAAACTGCTTAACAAAGACCTGGCAGAGCTCATCAACAAGATGCGGCTGGCGCAGCAGAACGCGGTCACCTCCCTGAACGAGGAATGCAAGCGGCAGATGCTCACGGCCTCCCACACCCTGGCCGTGGACGCCAAGAACCTGCTGGACGCCGTGGACCAGGCCAAGGTTCTGGCCAATCTGGCCCACCCACCAGCAGAGTGACAGAGGGCAGGGGCCACCCACCTGCGTCTCCACCCTGACCCTTCCTGCACCTCCCCTGCCTTGCCTTCGGTCGCATGGTCTTCTTGGGGAGGACAGGGGGGAGTCCTTCCCCCTCGCTCTGCACGACCCCCTCCCCATCTTGCCCCAACCATGCTGCTCAGGCTGCGGCCGGATGGAAGGACTCGGTACGGACACGGAAGTGGTGATGCAGATGGTTCAGAGGGGGCGCTGCCGCCGGCCACCCCTCCCACCCCAGCCTGTGTGTTGGGTTCTGGGGCACCTCGTTGGGCTCACAATGATGCCTCTAGCAGCTGAGAGGGCTCCATGCATGGACAGGTGGGCCCATCTGGGAGCCAAACTATCCCTTCTCCTTCCTCTTCAGCTCTCGAGGGTCCCCGGATGCACAGAGGGGCCAGGGAGGGGCTCTGTTTGGGGTCAGGAGGCTGGTGAATGAGGGCCAGGCTGGCCTTCTTGTACAGTGTATATTGGAATTTATTTAATGCGAGTTTGGTCTGGACAGATGACTGTCGACAGAGGGGATCTGGGACATAGTCCAGGAACAAGCTAGTTAGGGACCAGGGCACGGGGTGCTGCACTTTCTGTGTTTGGGAGTTTTTTGGGTTTTTTTGTTTTTATTGTTTTTTATCAGAGCAGGCATCAGAGGAAGAAGGCAAAACAGAATTCTGGACCTCACTCTTCTTTCTTTCTGCCCTCTTTTCTCTTTCCTCCTTTACTTTACCCTTGCCCCCCCCTCACTCCTCCTTCTTGCTCCCCCTTTCTCACCCGCTCCTTTCCTTTCTCGTGTGCTTGTGTAGAACATTCTTTTACCTTCTTTCTATTTGACTTGTGGTTGAATTAAAATTGTACGATTTGCTTTGTGGTCTGTTTGTGTCACTTGTTGGATCCGCTGGCCTTGAACCACGCACGGCCCAGGAAGAAATCGATTGTGTCCACCTTGGGTGCAGATCAAGGGACCCTTGACCTGGGCCTTGGCCAAGGAAGATGTACAGTGACACTCAGTACTGGGGCCACATGTGCTTCTGCACTTTGCCCCCGTATGGGCAGCAGGGTCACCTGACTCAGGGTGGCTTTCAAGGATGGCCTTGGGGCTGTCTCCTTTCCTGGCTCTGGAGGGCCCTGAGTGTTGCTGATGACACTGGGGTGTGGCAGGCAAGGAGGAACCACACCACTGACCAACCAGCAGACTGGGCTTTATTTAATGGCTTTACTCGCATGCGAGATGGACGGGGGACAAGAACGATGTGGCCATTATCCCTGGACCAGGAGCTCTCGCCCGGGGCCCTGGAACAAGCAGGGAGCCGGCAAGGGCAGGGGAGGCTGGGGGCTGCATTCACAGGAACAACAAGGAGCCCAGGCCAGAAAGGAAGAGGGAGCTGAGAAGGGGCCACCTGGGCCAAGGTCTTGGTTCAGTAGGAGAGGACCACAAGATTGCAGGGAAACAGAAGCTCCTCCTACTCTACTTCCTGCCTGGGGGCTCACGCTATCGGGGATGCCCGGTGCCCACCTGTCAGCTGCTGAGGTCTTTATGCCGTGGAATATTCCCTGCTGTGGTGCAGGAAAGACACACAGGCCGCTGGACAGCTGGCCCATCAGACCCAGGAGGGGAGGTCGGGAGGGGACCTTCCTGAGGCCTCAGCTTCCTGCCCCACGTCGTGGACCTCATGTCTTGGGCCTGATCTCTGCCCCCTGGTGCTGTGCTCTGCACTGGACAAGGGAGACAGAGAAAAGGTGTCCGTCCTGCCCTGGAGGGGGTCAGACTAAAGAGCCTGAAGTAAAGCGGGTGCCAGGGACCAGGCCCTGTGGAAGGGAGGAGGGGCTGCCCACGAAGTGGGGGGCAGGGAGCAGCTCCTGTTTTTTGTGGTACTGGGAATGGAGCCCAGGGGACACTGACTGCATCTCTGGCTCTTTTTAAATTTAAATTTTGTTTAGTTTGGGACGTGCTCTGTGCTCTCACGAACATTGCCCAGGCTGGACTCAGACTTCCGGTCCTGCAGGTGTGTGCCACCAGGCCCAACTCAAACTGCAAGTTTGAGTCGGGTCAAGAAGGAACCAGGGTAGATGCCTTTGCCTCTGCCCACTGCATGCTCTGGTGCAACAGTGCCCCACAAGGCAGCGGGGCGAGCTCAGCTGGCTGGTGGCAGCCACTTTGCAGCAAGGAAGGGGGAGGGGAGCAGACAGAGGCTCGGAGGTGCTTCAGGCGGGGGCAGGGCAGGCAGCCCTCTGCCCTCTGTTCCTCCCTGACATGCTGGGCTCTTTCTGCACTCACAGTGTTGCTGGTCATCTGCACCCCAGGCCTCCACCCCTTCCCCCCCATGTGCCGTCCTGGGGGCTGCACCATCTCTGTCCTGTCCCCCTCCTCCATCCCCCTGCGTGGCTCCGTCACTTAGGGTCCACATTGCTCCTCCGGGAGCATCTTCGGCTCACACTGTCACCACCACGTCCCAGGCTTCCACAGAGCAGATGTCTTTACCTTTTCCAGCTCCGCGGCCTCTGAGGGCTCAGTCAGCAGGTCACAGCATGTGATACTGTGATGGCCAGAAGAACCGCATCCACCCGGAAGGCCACACAGTCTGGCCCAGCGAGGGGACTCCACAGAAGCACCCCAGGCAGATGGCCTTGACCCCAAAGGGTAGCCTAGAGGCAGCTGCAGTTAAAGATCTCAGAAGACACTGGGCAGGGGTACCCTAGAGTCAACACGAGGAGCATGGAGTCAGACCATCCCAGCCAGGAATGGAGGAAGAAAGAGCCCGACGGTTCCCAGGAAGCAGACGATGACGAACAACCAGAGGAATATCCTGTCGATCACCATGGCGACGTACTTCCAGTCTTCCTTCACCTGCAGGCACAAAGGGGCTCACAGTGAGGGAGGCTGGGCCCAGGGAAGGGGGCACTGGCTTCCCACACACAGTCAGGGGAGGAAGACCGCAGGGGCAGCAGCTACGGACTGGAGGCCTGGGAAGCCGAGGTCAGCGCAGGTACAGGGTTGGGTGCATGGGGGGTAGGGTCAGCTCCAGACTCTGCACCCTCCCCAAGGGTCCTGTCCCATCCTATCCCACCTTCCAAGAGCCCACAGCTGTCTGTACTCTCTCAGCTTCTGAGTGAAGGAAGCTACAGGGACACAAGGATGTGCTAGCGCCACCTAGGGGCATGGAATCCCAGGACAGTGATTCACAAGCTACAGTCAGAGGGTGGTGAAGGGTTTGCAGCCCAGGTGCCTTCACAGCCACCTGCAGGACATGCAGAGGAGGAGGCAGGCGCCAGTCACTGTGACTCAGTGGGCTGGAGGTGGGTCCGGAGCTTAGTGGAGCTTGGGCTCACAGCTCAGTCCAGGGGAGCTGGACTCCTAGCTGCTCCCAGATGAATGTTATTGTTCTTATCTACTCAGCAAGCCTCGCCGCAATCACCTGCAGCCCTTCCTCCTTCCATGGCTAAGATGAATTCCGGTGCTGGACGCTGGGTACCCACGGCAAGGGCCAGGGAGAGGAGACCACCCTCACACAGCCAAGCATTTACAAGGTGTGCAGCCCGAGAGCAAAGTTCACAACATGCCCAGGGCCTGACAAGGAGAGGGACCGACCCTCCAACCCAAAGGAGCAAAGTGGGGCTGCCTGGGCTGACACCCTTGGTCCCTCCTGATTTTACCCTGGCACCTCCGTACCGTCCCACCTGCAGACAGTGATGGGAAAAGGCTGTTCCCCCTCCACCTCCCAGTTAGGCCGGCGGGGGGGGGGGGTCTTGAGTGTGTGTGTGAGCACACGCGCGTGCACACAAACAGTACTGGGGATTGAACCCAGGACCATCACGCTGAGCTACACACCCAGCCATTTTTATTTTGACTCAAGGTCTTGCTAAGCTCCTCGCGTGGAAGCCAAACTTGCCATCATGTCACCTCAGTGTCGCAGAGTCCTGGGATCACAGCCTTGAGCCCTAGGGGGCATTCTTGACCTCACGGTATTCTGCCGCCTGCTGATGAGTCCCTATAGCTGCCAGCTAGATGCCCTCTCTCACGACCAGTTCCAGACTTTAGAGGACCAGTCCTCGAGGGAGGGGACTGGGTGGGCCTAAATTAACGCCCTGAGGTAAGGGGTCCCCTGCTAAGCTGGCAGAGCCCCCGGGGAGGGGCTCTCAGCAGCCCACACGCACCGAGGAGTCTGCGTCCTCCGACCGAAGGTGCTCGGCGATGTAGTGCACGCCGTCCAGGGCCTTCTGCATGCGAGACGACAGCGACCCCTCGCGTTCCCACGATGCAGGCGCAGGCTCCGCTTTGGGCCCCGACGCGCCCGGGTACAGGCGGCTGCTGCTGCTGCTGTCGCGGCCGTAGAGGGCGCTCGCACAAGGGGCCGGGCGGCCTGTGCACACCCATCCTTCCTCCTCCTGCTCCTCCTCCTCCTGCTCCTCCTCCTCCTCCTCTTCCCCCTCCTCCTCTCGCTCCCGGGCATCCACGTTGGTCTCCAGCCAGCGATACGAGGGGCTGAGCTTCAGGCCCGGGGACTCGCGGAGCTCCAGGGGCGGCGCCGGCGGCCGGCGCATGAGCAGCCAGCGGGGCACACGGCCCAGCAGGCCCAGGCGCACCCAGCGCGGCATGGTGTGCGTGCGCGGCGAGCGGTGGTGCACGTTGAGCACGAAGACCGTGATGACGATGGACAGCGTGACGAAGATCATGGTGAAGAGCAGGTACTCGCCGATGAGCGGGATGACCAGCGAGGTGGACGGGATGATCTCGGTGATGAGCAGCAGGAAGACGGTGAGCGACAGCAGCACGGAGATGCACAGCGTGATCTTCTCGCCGCAGTCGGACGGCAGGTAGAAGACGAGCACCGTGAGGCAGGAGATGAGCAGGCAGGGGATGATGAGGTTGATGGTGTAGAAGAGCGGCAGGCGCCGGATGACGAAGTAGAAGGTGACGTCGGGGTAGATCTCGGCGCAGCAGTCGTACTTCTTGCTGTTGTAGGTGCCCGTGGCGTTGACAATGGCCCACTCGCCGCTCTCCCAGTAGTCCTTCAGGTCCACCATCTGCTCCATCTGCTCCAGGTCGATCTTGGCCTTGTCGTAGGTCCAGGAGCCGAACTTCATCTTGCAGTTCTGCTGGTCGAAGGGGAAGAAGGTGACGTCGATGCTGCAGGAGCTCTTGTAGATGGCCGGGGGTACCCAGTGCACGGCGCCGGTGGAGAAGAGGTGGGCCTTGGTCATGTGGGTCACCGCAAACTCGCCGTCGGCACTGGGGAGAGGAGACAGGCTGGGCTGCCCTGCACGCCCACCAGGCCGGGGAGCAGAGGCGAGGCGACCCCCAAACACAGCCAGGCATGCGTCCTTCGCAGGGGTGGGAATCTTTCCTGGAGGACACACCTACCTCGGTGTCTTTTCCAATATCATTGCTTTTATTGCAAAATTGAAAAGTTGGAAGGGAATGTTTTTTAAAGAACCGCCATTAACACTTAATCGCTTACGTGGCATACATGAGGGTGTGATTGAAAAAACATGGTGAATTTAAATTTTAAAATTATCACAATAAAAGACACAATGCCACTAATTCACCCCTCAAAATATTGCCCTTTACTTCAGACACACTCATCCCTTATTCTCGCCCCCTTCTGAGGCAGTTCTGGAAGAGCTATTTCGTGAGTGTCTTTAGTTGCACCATCACAGCCCCCTTGATGCCTTGAATTGATTCAAAAGGTCTATCTTTTGTGGTCATTTAGACTTTGGGGAAGAGACAGAATTGGTACATTGCCATATTCACTGAATAAAAGGGATGAGGGCGCCCGGTAATGGTGTGCAAGCCTGCCTTTCCACTGGGGGGCGCTCAGCAGGCGCATTCACTGCAGCTCTGAGGGCGCCTGTGAAGACATTCAGAAAGAAGACTCCAGAACTGCTTGGAAAGCAGCAAGAACAATGGGATGAGTATGTCTGAAGGGCAAGAGTGTTTTGAGCGGGATTCATGGCAATGTGTCTTTTACTAAAATAAAAAATGTAGACATCCACTGTACATTTTGATCACACCTCATGTTTTACTGTCGTGCAGATCATTTTCAGAACAGTGTTACATATTTGAGATCATGAGCTATATGTAGTTTTGTTGCTTGTTTTTATTGTTTTTATTTGTTTCGTATTTCTCGTTGTTAGAGTGACGGTTCTTTCCCTCCTAGCAAGTGATGAGTCAGCCATCAGGTGGAGGAGCGTCCTGGCTTTTCCACTCAGATCTTGTGGGTTTTGCTCAGATGGAACCTAGAATTTGAGCTACTCAAGGAAGGTACTTCCTGGAGCCCCTGCTTTTAGCACATATTTCTAGGTAGCCTCACCCCTAGACCTGAGGAATGAGAGACACCATCGCAGTCATCCCAAAGGTTGCCATTTGACCAAGGCCTTGACCAGAGTAGGATCTGGCTGAGAGATGGAAGGACAGTGTGGTAGCAGAGGGTCTCATGGGGCTGAGGAACAGGTGGGGCAAAGGGGACACTCAGAGTGCACATGGGAGTGGAGAGACGAGTGTGGTGGGGGACAGTGGAGAGGAGGGTAAGGTACAAGGCATTGAGTACCCGGTGACCCATCTGGGCTCTGGGGACATGGAAAGATGGTGACAGGAAGCTGAGCCCACAATTCCCCTTGAGCAGTAGTGCAAAGGGCTCAGTGCCCTGGTCTAGCACTGTCCCTCCACCTCCAGTTCCAATGGGCAACTCTGAAGCCCAGAATCAGAATATACAGGAATAGAGACTTTTTCTCCCCCAGCAGTTTCAGGGTCAAGATATGGGCAGGCTAGAGACAGGAATTTTGAAAGACAGTAACAAACTCACCAGTCAAAAGTTCAAACTGAGTCAGGCATGGTGGTGCACACCCATAATCCCAGCACTCTGGGAAACTGAGGCAGGAGGATCACAAGTACAAACCCGGAAAAGGAAACTTAGGGGCTTTGGGAGAACCTGTATTAAAATAAAAGAGCCTAGGGATGTCGCTTAGTTTACGAACACTGGATTGAATCCTTAATATTTTTTTCAAAAAACGACAAACAAAAACAACTACATTTTTCTAATAAAAGCTATTTTGGTCATTTCACATAATTGCCACTAGATGGCCACAGGCTCCCATTTTGGAGAAAGAATAACTTAGCACTGGTGCAGGGACTCTGCAAGGGTTTGGACTGGACTTCTGCGCTGTCCTTCAAGGCATTGCTTGTGATAATCTCGTGGCACTGGGCAAAGCCTTATTGGCAATCCTAAAACTCCAGATTCTACCGATGCCAGGATTTGCCCCTAACCTCGGTCAGGCGCACAGGATCTTGGGCGCCAGCTCCCGAGCCAGAGGTAAGAGTGGGGACCTGAGTCCCGCGGCTCTAGTGTTTGCCCCCTGGGATTTTTAGGCACCCCCTGCCTTTCGTGAGACTCGAGTTGCCGTGGTCAGATCCATCCTTGGTCGTGCCCACGAGGCAGCTATGAATAACAACCAAGCACCAACCACACCCAGTGAGTTTGTCCTCTTGAGTCGCTGGCCGAGGCTGCCATGCACAGGTTGAGACAGCAGCACCGCCCTCACCGCACCCACTGGGGGCATCTGCAGAGCGCAGGCACCGTGTTGCCCAAAGACCCCTCGGAACCGGCCCACTCGTCTCTCCAGCAGCGCCAGGCACTGACCCAGTAGCTGCTCAATGCGTGTTGGGGTATAAGAGTGAAAGAGCAAAGCCAAAGAAATAAAGCAGTAAGTTAAGCGGGTAAGAGGTGGGGACCTCCCCTCCCAAGTCCCCTGCTTGGTGTCCCCCGGGTCCCCCCGACTCGCGCTGCGTCCTACTTGTTGTAGAGCACGATGTCAGGGACCCAGATCATCTCGGAAGGGACCCGGAGGGAAGTGATGTTGCCGAAGTCAGCTGGGTTCCAGCGCAGCTTGTAGTCGTTCCACTCCTGTGGGCCGAGGGGCTCTCATCACTACACTGCGGGGGGGGGGACCTGGGCCCCTGGGGCTCCCCGCACAGCCCCACAGACAGAGGGGTTGCAGCACCAGGACAGGCTCCGAGCCACGTGTCCTGCACCGGTGTTAGGAACCCAGAGTCCTCGGGGCCTGGACTTGGTAGCCAGAGTCTTGGCTACCCGGTCCTCAGTCCTGCCTGAGGGACGACCACAGTGGGCACCTCCTGTGCCTGCAGCCAGGCCCATCATTTCCGGGGTGTCACACCTTGCAGTTATATTTACACCCTGCACCCAGAAAGAGCCTCCCAGGAGCGCCTGGCAGGACATGCCGGGCAGGCACAAATGTGTCCTATTTCACAGAGCAGGGCACAGAAGAGCAAAGAGGTGGAACCAATCGTGCAGAGGCCCACAGATGACACAGGGCGGTCACCTGTGACCTTCACACTGTGCTCCAGAGTCGTCCCCCTCAGGGACGGGATGCTCTGGGCTCCACCCCCGCTTCCACCAAGCCTGTCCAAGTGACTGTTCTTCACCCCCAAGCTGGGTTCTTACCCTCTCTCCAGTCTACCTGTCAGGTTTTCAGGTTGAGCCACCATTTGGGGGCACCTCCAGGAATCCCAGCTTGGGGTAGTAGACTACCATCCCCACTTTACAGATGAAGAAACTGAGGCTCCCTGAAGCTATGCAGCTAGTCCAGCATCAGGGGCTGTTGGAGGTGGCCATTGGTGGCC
This sequence comes from Dolichotis patagonum, assembly GCA_004027295.1. Lineage (NCBI taxonomy): Eukaryota > Metazoa > Chordata > Mammalia > Rodentia > Caviidae > Dolichotis > Dolichotis patagonum. Next base: position 262,552 of record PVJX010000410.1, read on the forward strand.
TGGTCCCCCTGGAGTGTCCTTTCCTTGCCACCCCAGCCTGACCCAGGTAACCAGGAAACAGGGACAATGGGGTCAACTGAGGTCCTGGGCCTGCCTCCCCAGTGCTTCTTGACTGTGTGGTTTTCCAAGTCCTTTCCCATTCTAGCCTCCAGGGGGCACACCTGTAAAGGGGAGCCTGGGGGGCCCCCTGCTCTAGGTGAATGGTGTCAGAGGGGAACTGCCCAAAGCCTCTGTTATGGTTGATTCATTGTGTCAACTGGAGAAGTTTAGAAATTTAACTAAGAGACTCAGCAGGGGGCCAGAGTCCTTATTCGTTAAACATCCTCAGCCTGTGCAAGAGGAGGGCACAGAGTGCTACACCAGTCCCGCGATGGGGAGTGGTAGCCTGCTTACAGTATAAAGGAGGGAGAGAAGCTTGTTCTCGCCTCTTTTGCTGGCTGCTGCCTTGAAGTGTTGCCCCTGTGCCATGCCACGTTGCCTTGGAGCCAGCTGATTATGGACTGAAACCTCCACAAACTGTGAGCTAAATGAACCTTTCCTTCCTTCATTTTGGGTGTTGGGTGTTTTGTCCCAGCAAGGAGAGAAAAGTAACGAAGACAGCCTCCTACTTCTAGATCTGAGTCCCTGGCACACAGCCCAGCACCATCCAGGGCCCAGCAAGGCAGGCAGACAAGCAGAGGACACTGGTCCTGCAGTGTTCTGCGCCTTCACCTCTTCCATAGGAGGGAGCAGGTACCAATGGGCTGCAGGCAGGGGACTGTGGGCAGGGGTCCAGCTCCTCTTTTTCATATTCTCCTGCTGCCTTGGGAGTGGATGGGCAGAGCATGAGAGGTAGGGAAGGGTTCTAAAAAGGGCTCAAGTCTGTCCCGGGCACAGCATATCAAAGAGGGCCACATATTCTTTGGCTTCTCTCCCACTAAAAGGCAGGATCGGATTAACAGCCCTCCCATCCAGCTGCATTCATTCGGATCAATGGAATCCAGCGGGATCAATGCTGGGCCAGTGTTCAGACATGAAACTCACAGCTTCTGCTTCCTGTCTCTTGGTACCATCATTCTGGGAACCTTAAGCCAGCAGGTGAGAATCCAACTCCCCTGCTGGACAGAGCCCAGAGAACTACCCTGGAAGTGCCTAACAGAGGGGGAGCCCAGCTTGGACCAATCTTCCAGAACTTCCTAGAGCCTTCCAGACTCTTTTCCACACTCCCCTGCCAAGGGATATACACATGAGGGAAACTGTCTTAGACTCTCCAGAACAGACTCAGCCACCAGCCAGATGCCAAGTACCCTAGCTTTGACCACGCAAAGCATATAAAGCCCTGCACCATGATAAGCTGGTCATTGCTTTAAGCCACTAAACTTTGGGGTCTTCTCAGGCAGCACGGACATGGAACACTTAGTGTTCTCTGGGTCTCGGGGTAGAGCACATTCGGCTGTATTCTGCCCTTCACCCTTCTCAGCTGTCAAATGGGCAGTGAACCCTCTGATGGGGCATGGGTGGCAGGGCCATGAGCTTGGGACACCCTAAGCAGCCACTGTTTGGGAACTGTGAATTCTATATCTGGCTTCTCCTTGGCCCTGGTAAGCAAAGGGTCCCTCAGGGGCCAAAGTCAGGGGGCCCCTGGCCCTCCTTCAGGGCAGCCCTCACCTGCTTTAGCCAGACATTGGTGGTCATCATCTGGTTCTTCTCATCCTGGCCAGCAGTGGGGAGAGAGAAAGAGCAGTCAGGGTGAACCCCCACGTGGAAGGGCCACCTCTTCTGACACTGCCACCTGCAGGAGAGACGCCCTGTGAGAGGCGTCTGGGCCAGGAGAGGGGCAGGAGTGCAGGAGGAGGAGGAGGGACCCAGCTGTGACTGAGGAGGGCTGGGAGGACAGACAGGACCTGGGAGAGGGCGGGGGGCAAGGGGTGGGGTGTGCAGGGCGGGCGCACCACGTCAATGAGCTGGGCGATGGACAGTCCAAAGCGCACGATCACCACGTCCGAGGTGTTGGGCACCGGCCGCGCCCAGCGGTTGTAGCCCCCAAAGAGGTGTTTGAAGAGGCGATCCTCGGCCTGTGTGTGAGGACCTCGTTGTGCGAGCACTGCGGGACAGGCAGAGGGGAGGAAGGGTCCCTGGGAGGTGCAGGAAGCCGTGTGTGGCTTCCTGGCCACCTCCCCTCGGGGTGAAGGCACCCAAGTCACTGAGCCTGTTTGCTCATCTGACAAATGGGAATGTGAACCGGCCAGCTGCGTCCTTGTGGGAGTGATAGTGACCATCAGATGCTCTGCCCTCGGCCCTCTTCAAAGGTCAGTGCCTTTGCGAGGTCCAACAGCAAAGGGAGGATGGTGCAGCGGGAGCCAGCGATGCCCGGTCTTAGTGGTGAGATTCAGCTTTGCACCCAGGAGCTTCCAGGGGCACAGGGACTTGGAGGAGGCACCTGGTCCATGCGGGGGGACAGCAGGGCAGGTGGGAGGCCCCCTAAATTATGGCTGGCGGGGAACTCACATGGCAGATAAAGCACCGAACTTCCTAGGCTAGGGCTTCCTAGCCTGGAAGCCTCCTCTGCCACTCAGCTCGTTACCCTGGGCCTGCCTTCACCCCTTGGCATTGCCACTTCCTGTCAGGGAGGCAGAGCCCTGCAGAACTGTGCACCAGGGAGTTTGTCCCCACCCCATGGCTGTGCTGCCCAGGCAGGTGGAGAACGCCAGCTCCAAAACCCAGAGAGCGCAGGCCATCTGGGACAGAGGGCACTTCAGTGACAATTGTCACCATGTGGGTGTCCTGAGGGCCCCCCAGAGCCCAGGTGCTAGTCAAGTATCATTTGGTCCCCAGAATAGCCCCGGGAGGGCCCAGAACTATTTGTGCTTTGCAGATGAAGAACGCTGAAGCTTGGGACATTCAAGGCAACACAGCTGCTGACACCAGAGCTGTGACAGCCCTGCTGCCTTCTCCCCAGGAACCCATCGCCTGGCTGACGACCTCTCAGGACCCCCACAGCCTTGATGACTGCAACAAATGGACACAGCCTGGGGGCGCACAGGTGACACAAAGCCTTGGTGATGACACCCACTCACCTGCTGGCATCAGAAGGAGCCACCACGGGCTGAGCTTGTTCAAGGACAGGAGTGCAGGACAGGGGGCGCCCATGGCTTCCCCTGGGCATCAGAAGCAGGGCAGACCTGGGCTCGAGGGATGAACCCTGACACTTCCGGCGGAGCCCTCGGGGAGCTGGTGTGGCAGGGCTGCTGGAAAGAGGAGGCTATGACATTTTCATGGCTCTGGCCTTAGTGTCCCTTCTGCACGATGGGGATAATCAGGCTGCACAGGGGTCAACAGAAGGACGTGGGTCTGACTCACAATAACCAGACAAGGAAAGAACCCAGACATGCATCAGCTGATGGACAGGTGAACACACGCAGCCCCCCACACGACAGAACATGCTTCTGCCATCGGAAGGACCAACGTGAACCACTGCGTGGATGCATCGTGGAGACCTCGTGCAAAGTGCAAGAAGCCAGCCACAAAAAGGCACTGCCCGTGAGCCTGTTTCATGGGTGCTCAGAGTAGTAAATCTATGGGCTGGAAGCAGCCTGGGAACGCAGAGAGGCGGTGGAGGAGGAGGGAGAGACTGCTTCGTGACCGCTGGGTCCCCTGCTAGGGTAACGAAATGGCAAAGCAGTGTTGCTCACACACCCCTGGAAATGTGCTAAAATGCACCAAACCGTACTTTGGGGGTGGGGGTCACGGGATCGAAACTCGGGCTTTTACACCGAGCTACATGAGCATCCCTGGCCCAAGTGCCTCCCGAGTTTTCTACTGTTTATTTTGAGACAGGGTCTCACAGTTGTCTAGGTTGGGCTCAAACTTGTGATCTTCCTGCCTCAGCCTCCTAGACCGCTAGGATTATAGGTGCAAGCCAGATGCTCTGGCTTCCGAATTGTACATTTTTACAGGGTGACTTTTATGGTATGTGAATTGTATTTCATGAAGTTGTTATTTAAAATATGGACATCTGTTGGATTAGTAAGAAGTACCCAACCCTCTGGGGTGGGGGTGGGGGTTGACCTAAGGTGAAAACAGGGCAGAACCCAGCAGCTGATGCAGGAAGGGTGCTGAGCATGAGACAGACAGGACATCAAAAGTCGGTGAACTCTCTGAATGTCTCTAGCAGGCAGAGTTGGAGAGAGCACATTTTTTAGTTTATATATTATTTTCTTTCCTATGTGATTTAAAATATGTGTCACTAAAATAACATTATGCACTACTTTAAAAGTTTACGTATTTTGCTGGGGGTGATGGTGCGGGTCTGTAATCCCTGCACTCAGGAGGCTGAGGCAGGAGGATTGCCATGAGTTTGAGGCTAGCCTAGGCTACCTAGGCTACCTAGCGAGTTTAAGGGCAACCTGGACTACATAGTGAGACCCTGTCTCAAAAAAAAAAAAAAGTTTTACAAAACTTTACACATTCAGACTAGCCTTACCCTAGCTAGGAGTGGTGATGTATGCCTGTAACCTCGGCACTTAGAAGATTAAGGAAGAGGATCACTGCAATTTCAAGGCCAGTCTGGGCTACAAAGACCCTATTCCAAAAAGGAAAGGAAAGGAAAGGAAAGGAAAGGAAAGGAAAGGAAAGGAAAGGAAAGGAAAGGAAAGGAAAGGAAAGGAGAGGAGAGGAGAGGAGAGGAGAGGAGAGGAGAGGAGAGGAGAGGGGAGGGGAGGGGAGGGGGGGGG